>QKMX01280483.1:8961-25681 GCA_003401595.1 Venustaconcha ellipsiformis | reverse complement strand
TCAGCGCTTTAGACACTCGGCTACTCGGGGCTCCTGCTGTGAACTGGCAACGTTGTTCACTTTTCATCTCAGAATATATTTAAATTTTATTCTACTTTCCACTCCATCCATTGAGGATTTTGTATTTATGAATATATTATGAATTATTCTAATGCTGGTATATGTTAGTTTGTCGCATAGTCTTAGCACTTTGCCTATTGTGTGTGCAGTTTAAGGATTTTGATATTGCAACATGTGAATATGTCACTTTATGTGATTCTGATTGTTCCAAATTAGCCTATGAAATTATTGTGCAGTATTCTTCTAACTGATTGGCTGTAATTGTGGGGAAAACTTTCTTAACCCCACCTCTGGAATATTTACTTTTCAATGGACATTTTGGTGGCCATTTTTCAACTCCACTCACGAAAAAAAAACTGAGGAAAAATTAGCTCTGCTGTCTGAATATGGATAATTTATCCCCACAGGGATTTGTTAATGTATCTGTATCATCCTTCTAAAGTGGACAGCACAGGCATTAATCAAATATTGTAACTGAAAATAAATTGGGGTGTTAGCAAAATGAAGATGCCATTATTTTTCTAATTTTGATTTGAAAACATTAAATTAATTTATATCCATAAAAAATCATTACAATCAGGGTAATAGACTTTAAAATAATCTTCTAAGTGAACATGCAGAAAAATATACTCAAGAAATTTCTAGTTGCAGCTCCAGAATATATAATTGTATACTAATATTGTTTTCATTAAATATCTTTCTTATTTTATTACCGGTCTGATGGTAACTGAGATAAAAGGTGCCTTGCTATGGAGTTGCTGACAAGTTTCTCACTGACAAAAGCATATTGATCATAAATACATATGATCTTAACTAATTGGATAAAGTATCCATTGAAGCGTAGTTGGTAGACAATAAGATTCATAATCCAAGTGTCTTGGGTTTGAAATCTCTCCAGGTCAACTGCATCATTGCTTGGAAAAGGCATTAAGGTCCCACTTCCATGTCATGTTTAACCAGTTTTGTGTTATAGGTACTATTTTAAGCAATTAAACAAATTAACAAAGCAAACATGATTTTCTTCTCCAGGTATTAAGATTTTATTTTAAGAACTTTTTAATCAGGTGAAAAAATTGGCAAGAATACAAAAAAAATAGGTTGAGTCCATGTTACATATCAACAGGGAACATGTTGATTATGAAGAAGTCTTTCAGATTATTACATTGAACTTTATCATTACTATCGAGTTATGACCAGAATTGAAGTGGTGTCTAAAGTCTGTCTTTTTTGTAATAATTCATAATTTCTAACTTATTTATTACTTGTTTGGATGGTTGTAACAGCACAATTGTTGCTTTTATTGGGCTTTTTGGTTGTAACGGCACTTTGATTGTAACAGCACAATTGTTATTTTTTTGTGAAATAGAAACTAAGTTCCTTTAACATAGATCCTTTCAGTCAGCCTAAGCTGACTTAAATTGGCATTGAACCCATAACCCTTGGATTACTTGATTAATTAATTAATAATTAATTAAACTGACTTATACTAAAATTTGATCACATCATCAAGTATCTAAAATTGCATAAAGTACATAAAGACAATGCAGATTTATCTTATTTTACCTTTAAATTTTGAAAATTGTTGGATTACTCACAGTTGTCTCCCTTTTCAGGTTCCAATGTCCAGGTACCACCAGAGGTGATAATTCTCAACTCCATGGTGTTACCTCACAAGGAGCTTAGTGGATGTTGCAAAAACCAAATCATCATGTAACTGTTTCATAGTGGTCCATGTACCCTCATTACATATATAAAGATGAAAATGATCATCTCTAAAACCATTACCACATTTTTATGTAACATAAACATCAAAACTATTTGAGCAAGGAAGTCATTCTTTGGCTGATAACACTAAAATTAAACATGAAATTTAGATTGCAACTATGTTGTGGAACTCTTGTTAAGAAAAATCTGAGAATTCTACTATGTTAGCTTTAAAATTAAGATTACAGGTTGTCAGGGTTCCTTGACTTTGTAATTGAACTTGAGTTTCTTGCTCAAACGTTTTGAGAATGGCAGAGCCTGGGCTCGAAATCATAGAACATCTGTGCTTGATCTTGAGCTAGAGATTTTGTTATAACATATCAAAAATGAGTTACTTTTGAAAGGTTGGCTTTGATTGGCTGATATAGTGTTACTTTTGGAAGGTTGTCTCTGATTGGTTGATAGAGGAAATTCAATCTCTCATAATAAGAGTTTTATTGAATAAAAATCAGAATGATGAAACTATCAGATTCTGCATATTTTGAATTCCTTACTAGGATGTAAAGCTTCAGTGATGTAGATATGATTTAATTATTACAGCAGCTAACTTTAAGATGTTAACTTTCAGTGCTATAGATATGATATAATTATTATATATAATTTTGGGATTTTAACTTTCAGTGATGTAGATATGATATTATATATAATTTTGGGATTTTAACTTTCATTGATGTAGATATGATATGCAGAGGATATTTGTTAGAAATGGGTGAATAAAGGATATATTTCATAGAGTGTTTTACTTATTTGATGAAGTATATCCATTAATCAATCATAGCAAACAGATTTTTTATTTATTTTATGTCAAAAGTATTGGCTAGCAAGATATTCTGTATAAGAGATTGAAGTAGCTGATTTTTTACTGGAGCCTGTGAGATATCAGCAGTTTACAGTTTATGTTCTGCTGCGTTTTGTGATTATTTGCAAAGAAAATATAAACAGTTATATAATTCTCCTTCAAGCTAAATTAGCACATTACACAAAACAAGTTGTGCCTTGTTGAATTAACTTGTCATCTTACCAGGAGGTAGTCATACTTGCCACTATGCCACAAAATTGTCTAAGAATAACTCAGATTTCACAGTTATCATTTTGTTGACACAACAGTGAAAATATTTGTCTTATTTCACCTTATGGAGCTGTCATAATTATTTTGCTTGGAAAAATCCAGTAATTCACAGCCTAGCATTAAATAAAAATATAAATTCTGGAATTTTAAGTTTTAGTGACGTGGATATGTTATGTCTAATTTTATGATTTGTAGATTCATTTGACAGGTGTTGTAAAAACAAAAATTGTGACTATGCATCCTAGTGCTGTATTCAGTAATCTTTGTGAGGAAGAAATTCTAGCTCAAGTGCAAAACTCGAAAATCAAATTTGACACTTGGCATGCATCAATGTGATTGAAGCTAAGAAAGCCAGGAGAGGTTTTGTTTACATTAGGCCTTAGAACAGTTAGATTTTATGCTGAGGCAAGTAGTTTAAAGTGATTTACTCAAGGGCACACCATCATATCTGACTCAGTTTTGTCAAGTGGTTGAATTCAAACCTGCAGTCATTCAGTTTCAAGTCGGAAATGCAAACAACTGAGCCACTGTAGCTCCTGTCTCCACTAGTCACCTCTTAGGACATGCGGGAGACACATTTAACCTCTTTAATGTCTTCAAGCCTACTGGGGGTTCCAGTACAGGACTACAGGTTAATAAAATTTTGACAGTACTATGGATCAAAATTGTTTGCTGTCAAAGTTATATACATTGAAAATGTTGTGACTTTTAGATTAGTTTTTTTTCTTCAAAATGTTTAAAGAATATAGGGCCTGGTCTAGGTTGCATAATATGATGGCAGATCAGGGTAACTGTTGTTATAATTATCACATGACTTCTGTTTTAGATTGATATACCCATATTATAATGGACCATAACAAAAACTTACAAAGCATCATGGGTAAAACAACTTTGGAATACAAAATAACACCTCATTATGTCTTAAGAATAGCTGACCTGGTTGAGCATTGGATTGGACCTTGTGATTCAAGGGTTGTGGGATTGATACCTGACCTGGCCAGCTGTGGTTGGGTTCCGCAATATGTGTTTGGAAAAGACACTTTGTTCGCATTTCATGAGTATATACAGTGACATGTTAAAAGTGGAGTAAGACAAAGGTGTAATGACTGAGGATTTTGACTGTATTCAAAATCATTTAACTTGTCTGTGGTTTCTTCAGATATATTTTTATATTTTTTGATTAACTCATATCTGAGCTCATTTCAAATTAAATTTTTTAACTTATCCATTAATTTCAGTCATTTGCTTACTAAAGCTATTATTAAAATTATTTTACTTGTTTCAAGGATCACAGGTTTGCTACCTGACCAGTATAGCCAGGTCAAAATATTTGCAAGTCAATTTATGTGTCTTTTCAAATAAATAACATGTGAAATAGGATATTTAAATGATACTTCATTTTGTTGTGAGCTTGACCCATTATGGTCAAACCAGTGGGACATATTTTCCTCAGACCTGGCTGAGATAGTGTAGATGAGCCATCTAATTATTCAGCCATGACATTGTTTTGAACTGTTTTAAATGGAACACTTACATCAGTGTGCAATCAAGATGTAATTTTGAATTTCTTTTCATTAGTTAAGGTATACTTTGTTAGATGCATGGAATAGAAATGATAGTTTACATTTTTTGTATTAGATATATTTAACCAGAAATCTGAAACGTCTTTGTGTTTGCAAACACTTACTATATATATTCACTTATCGGTCGAGTCCAACTGCAAACTACATAATGCTCTAGCAGATCAGGGTCTGTGTAGCTTGTTGGTCAGTAACAAACTGTGCAACATTAACTTCTAGTAACCTGGTACTCAGGATATCCATCCCAAAAATTGTGATCCTCATTTTCACTACCTGAATATCTGTTATTGCCATGGAGTTTAAATATTTCCAGATATCATATATATGATTATATAGGTTACGCTGATCCTCTTTCTAGTCCCAGTCATTGAAATCAGTGTAGCTGTATTAATATCAACATTAATCTTGTCTAGCTGGCTAGCTATCTGTCTATCAAGAGTTTTGTTTCTTCATGAGTTTTCAAATATTATATATATATGATTGTATAGTTTAGACTGATTTTCTTTCTAGCATCCAGCTTTTATTGCTAAGACCTTGAAAAAGTTCAATTTACAACCTTCTGTGTTGTCATTTCAGGAATATTACCTCCTGATATCATATTTATCCAACTTATGTTTTCACAAATTAACTTTATGGAGGCTTTTTAGATTTCAACCAAATTTTGGAATGCAGCATTATCTAGCATTCTGCAGCATTATCTAGCATACTGCAGCATTATCTAGCATTCTTCAGCATATTTACAGGTGCCCTCTGATTTGCCTTTCTCTGACTTTGGCTTTTGCAGCAATACATTCACAAGAATTTCAGCCAGATTTAATGTGCTTTGTGTTGATAAAACCTTCAACCAAACTTCATTAAAGGAGCATCTTCCCTAACAAATATGTCACCTCTCTCCTTCTATGTCAGTGTATCTGAGTGAAACTGTGCTCTGAACAAGTGTCCTCTTATGTATGTCAGGGAAATCAAGTGCCATAATAGCAAACTGATTACATGACCAATTATGTATTAAGTATAGCAACTTACATGATGTCCATATACTTTGACTTCTCAAAAGGTATAGAAAAAACTGCATATGCATGCAAGGTTAAATAAAGGAAACTTGCATCCAACACATGTCATTGTCTTTGGAGGCCACTGACTCTTCCCAACTTTGTTCCCTGGAAAAAATGTAACATGCATTCTGATTGGATCCCTTTTTATGCCCTTGGTTCCTTGGTAAATGTAACATTCAATATGATTGGATCATTTTGTATGCCATCTGCCATATCAATGAAAGGTGCATAAAGTTTTGTCCATGTACTTACTTGTTGGTCTTTGAACTTGGTCTTTTTTTTTTTATACTTATCTAGAACTCTTAAAGTGCTTGATGCATTTAAATAATAGTGGTACAAGTCTTTATCGCTATCATTGTTGTATTTTTAGGACTCCATCTTTTACTTGAATGCTGTAATTAGTGCTCTATCCAGTTTTTACTGGAATGCTATAATTGCTTTATTTAGTTCTCTAAAATATTTTATATCAGTCACAAGGGTGTATAATCAGCATCTTTTTATACAGTATGAACTTAATTCTTCATTGTTTTCACAACCTTGCAATTTCCTTAGATTTGAGGGTTGGCATGAAATGTCCATGAATTTCAATAAAATTTATATTTTCCACATAAATGGTTGAATTAATGACATTTAAGTTTTGGCAAGGACATTTTGAACTACTAGAGAAATACAGAGTTATTGCAATGCCATTTTCTGGGCAGAATTTTATGTTTCAGATTGCAAGGCTGTTATTTGTTGTTTGCTGCCTTTTTTCATATTCGTATTGTTGTTCTTCATCACCAGTGTAGTTATGGAAATTTATGACAGTAGTTGAACTATTTAAGGGGTTTTCCATTGAAAATGACTTTGTCCCAGATGAAGGCAGTTTTAAAAATGATAAATTGTAAAGAGTCCTAAATAGAATCTTTTAGTGACTACACAAATCTGAATTATTCTTTACAGGAACATGTCTTGTTTGCACTGTGATTCTCATGAAAGAATGCTTATCGAATTTGCTCACCAGTGTTTTAATTTCACTCTCCAATTTTCAAAGAAATGAAATGGAGACTGAAAAGGATTTAAGATCTGTAAGTAACACATATATACATAAATACAAGGATACAACTAGTTTAACTTGTGGGAAGGAATTGGGGAGTTTCTTAGACAAATCTTTAGCTAAATGCAAAATGAAGAAAATCATCAAAAAAATTGATATTCAATAATACATTTTCAACCCTCATGACTTGATTAAAGATGAAGTTCAGTTCTTGTAATTATAAATGCTACAAAAAATAATACACCATCTTTAGAAATAACAGAACTATATTTGAACCCAGTGTTAACAAATCTTGATAATGCACACAAATAGGGTGTATAAATTCATAATTAGTCCCTTTTCGGTGTTATGAAACAATATCTTTAAGTTTTCTTCATGCAGTTGAAGCATTATAATTGCCATTATAAAAGGTTCTGTGAAATTTTGTAATCTTGTGAAAGTATTGTCATAATTGAAAGTGTCTTAAGTAGGCAGGTACTAAAATAATAATTTTTGATAAAAAGAGAAATAAGAAAACTATTTTAGAAGATAAACAGAAAAGAATGATAAAAATAAAGTCAGGCATTTATCTAGGAAGTTGATATTTGGTTTTTATTAAAGTCAGGGAGATAGTTGATAGTTTTGGTAAAGATACCTGTATAGTACAAATCTAAATGCAAAGTATGTATGTGTTATTATTAAGGGGATTAAGGTAGCATGATATGACATGAATCTGTTTTGCTGGACTTGCAAAGCATATGTGTTACTATTAAGGGAATTAAGGTAGCATGACACATACATCTGTTGCTGGACTTGCAAAGCATATGTGTTACTATTAAGGGAATTAAGGTAGCATGACACATACATCTGTTGCTGAACTTGCAAAGCATATGTGCTACTATTAAGGGAATTAAGGTAGCATGACACGTAAATCTGTTGCTGGACTTGAAAAAAGCATATATGTGTTTCTATTATGGGAATTAAGGTAGTCTGATATGTTTTGCCACAAATCTTCCGTTGACTGGCATAACTGTCAAAAAAACAAGGCAGAAAAGAAGCACTTGAAAAGTATGTTAAGCTCGTATAGCTTCAGTTTTAGTGATGTGTTTGTAATTGAAAAAGAAAATAAATAACCTTTCTGCTGTCATTCATATGTTGGAAAATTAGTGGATCGTAAGCTTTCAACAAAAAAAGTCAATCATAAAGTCTTACTTTTGCAAAGGGAAATCAAACTGAAGAATGAACATTTCATATGCATATTCAAAAGCCTTGACTCCAAATGTGTTGCTTTTTTGTTAAACTTTCTCATATGCAAATGAATGATATACTGTATTACTTTTTTATATTACACTTTCCATTATCAAACCAATTTGAAGTTTACATCATCTTTATTGTGATATTATGAACATATATTTATAATTTTAGTTTTGTTACTATTCAATATTTGTATAAAGAGGGAGAAAATAAAATCATGGCTTCATTTTGGAAGAATTTAGCTTGTTGACTTGTCATTTAAAAAAAACGAAACTTCCATTTATGCAGGTTTCTTGAAGTTATGAAGATTAAACATGTATTATATATTGTGCATGAGCAGTGTAGCAAAGTGATGGCTATCATATATAATGTGTAATCAATATAATAAATATGTCCAATGATCTGTCCATTCACACCCTAGGTTAAGCTCAGTGTTAAAGTTGTTTTAGATTACACACACAGTTCATGTTTTGTTTTTCTAGCTGTATAAAAGATGGACCGAAAAATGACTGGGTCGTCAGTTGTTACAAAACATTTATTTATTAGTATCTTTTACTATCACATCCTAAATGCATTCACCACACTCTGACATATCATTTAACAATGTCACATTGAAACATAACTGAGTAGTGGAAAGCTTTTAGCATTAGTTAATTAAAGAGTTCTGTACAGATGTCATGTAAGGTTTTGTACATATAATGTTGTGCAAGTTGTTATACACATAATGTTGTGTAAAGTGTTGTGTAAGGTCTTATCCACCATGTTGGGTAAGGTCTTGTACACATAATGTTGTGTAAGGTCTTATACACATACTGTGTTTAAGGTCTTATATACATAATGTTGTGTAAGACCTTATACACATGTTGTGTAAGGTTTTATACACATACTGTGTTTAAGGTCTTGTACAC
This sequence comes from Venustaconcha ellipsiformis, assembly GCA_003401595.1. Classification (NCBI taxonomy): domain Eukaryota; kingdom Metazoa; phylum Mollusca; class Bivalvia; order Unionida; family Unionidae; genus Venustaconcha; species Venustaconcha ellipsiformis. Next base: position 16,979 of record QKMX01280483.1, on the reverse strand, counting down.
ATAATGTTGTGTAAGGTCTAATAGACATAATGTTGTGTAATGTCTTATGCACATGTTGTGTAAGGTCTAATACACATAATGTTGCTAAGGTCCTTCATATACATAATGTTGTGTAAGGTCTTATACACATAATGTTGTGTAATGTCTTATGCACATGTTGTGTAAGGTCTAATACACGTAATGTTGCTAAGGTCCTTCATATACATAATGTTGTGTAAGGTCTTATACACATAATGTTGTGTAATGTCTTATGCACATGTTGTGTAAGGTCTAATACACATAATGTTGTGAAAGGTCTACTACACATAAAGTTGTGTAAGGTCCTCAATATACATAATATTATGTATGTCATCTTGGTGACAAGATGCTGGACAGAATGTGTTTTATGCAACTTCAGTTCATGGCTTCAGAGGTTACAACCAAACATTGAGGGAAAGTTAGATATTTTGTCAGAGGTTACTACCAAACATTGAGGGAAAGTTAGATATTTTGTCAGATGTTACTACTAAACATTGAGGGAAAGTTAGATATTTTGTCAATGCAACATATATATAGACACACACAAACACACACACTGTACCTGAATTCTAAGGTTGTCATAAATGTTACTGAGATTTTGAATTGCCATTCAAGTGTATTTTGTAAAGTGTTGAATTTAAAAGTCACCAACCGTAATAGTTCCTCTGATTATTTCCTTTCTTATCATCAAACATCAATTGTTGAAGTTTCAGCCTGCACAGAGAGAGTCTTCATACATTATATGTGGATGCCAGTTATAGGAAAACATGGTAAAAGCTTGAGAATTATTTCCATCATTAGGTTAGTTTATGATTTCATCTCTTGAATAGGTCTTATCGGCATCCTGACATCATGAAATATACGACACCAAAAGTGAAGCTCTATTGACAGTTATTCCTGGCATTATTTTCCCTTTGTTTTCTTTGAAGATGTAAATTTAAATACTCTGTTATCATTTAATAATTTAAATATACTTTGTAAAGTCTCACAGTGTCATCTAGCACCCCAAAATTTTGGATGCCTTTTTTTTGTTAATTTAGTTCCTGCATCCTCCCTCCTGCCGGCTACTGTTTGTGTTTTGATAGCCAAGTGACCCAGACTAGAGTTACTGCAGGTTTGTTAGAAACAAGATACAGTAACTTGTGGCATGTAGTTATTTTGAATAGGATATATTTTGAATTCCAATGTAGTATCTGCACTCCTGTTTGACTGTTCATCATAAACCCACCCATACACACATTATATTGCTAGAAAGTGTGATGTGTACCATACTGGGGTCCTATGTTTTTATAGTCAAGGTTCCAGCTCAGTCTTTGACACTTTACATGACACTAGTTATTTCTCCTCAATAACGTTGAGACCATTTGAGATTAAGGGATGAAACATGGTAGACTTGTAGCACAATGTAAGAAAAGACTAGAAGATGTGTGATATACCATATTTGGGTCCTATTTTCAAAATCGAGGTCATGGCTCAATATGTTATGTTTCCATCACACTTCCCCATCTTTAAGCCATCTGAGATTAAGGAATTAAATTTGTTATAAATTTACATCATCACTAGAAAGTGTGTTGCACACCAGTGTGGGTCCTTTCATTAAGGTCAAGGTCATAGTTCATCACACTATCTTTTCTTCTCTATAACTTTAGTACTGTTTGTTGTTAAGCAATATATATTGGCATTCATGTCATCATTAGAAAGAGTCGCTATTCTGGCACACTGGGGGGGGGTCTTATCACAAGGTCATTGTCATGGTGTGATGGGTTTAAATTTTCTATTACACTTTCCTTTCTGTTCTATAATTTTAGAACCATTAGAGATTATCAAACGAAACGTGGTACAATTATATAACATGACTTAAAGATGTGTTTGCATACCACATTAGTGGTACAATTTTAAATGCCAAGGTCACATGCCAGTTTTTTTTAGGTTTCAGTCAAATTTTCTCTTTTGTCTTTTACCTTAAGACCAGGTTTACCAAAAGAAGAAGATAAATGTACATTGTAACTAGATGTCTTACATTGAACATTTAAGATCTTATCCTCAAAGTCAAGGTCATTCTGAATTTTGTTTCTACTTTGTCATAAAAGCTTTTTGAGGTACAGAGATAAACCATGGTACAATTTTGCTTCATGTATCAGATTCAAGGTTTTATCTCCAAGGTCAAGGTCAATAGTCTCTTTATCCTTGTTCTGTGGTTTTCCTCTAAAGCTCAGATTGGTTGGGCATGACACTTTGTTACTTTATACGTCTGCCCAGAGCAGACAAGAGGCGGGGGCAACCAGGGATATATCCCCGAAGCCCCGATCCATAAGGGGATCATGGTCTGAACAACACTTTTCTATTTTATTAAAGAAACATTTGGCTTGAACAAGAACTAGGAGAGGTTCGGGTGTTTCTTACCCCAGGGCCTGTGTAATCTCTGACTACTACAGCCCTGTGTCTGCATCTGCCTAGTAATTTTACAGTGCCGTCTTAAAGGTACGTATCTGATTTCATAAACATGAACATTTACGATTTCGCAATGGGAGGTGGACGACAGATATTTGTTAAAAATTAAATGTTTCAGTAAGCTTATGTATGTATATATTTTTGAAACAATTAAAGGAGATCAAAATATCATGGAAGTTAATTTTTTGTCCACATCATTGTGTAAAGGATATGTAGTGTTACACTTGTTTTTTAAGCTATCACACTTTGTAAAGCATAGTGTTTAATATTTTCATACATTGTTATTATTTAAGTCATGCAAAGTTTACCAAAAAAGGGTCTCTGTGACCTAAATTTCATGTCGCTGGCTTTGGTCATGATTTTCCTCATGGTAAGGTACTAAGCATTATTTGCCACAAAGTAAAGCTATATGGGCAAGCAAATTTGTGTCATGATGAGAACAACTCCATCAGACCAAAATTAGGTTGCTTTGATGTACATGTCATACCTCATTGGTAACTGTTTTGCACTTAGTTGATTTTATTGGACATAGGTGAGAATCCGTTCAGATTGCGTGTGGATAGATGTTGGTGACTTCAACAGTGTATCACCAAAAAAAGGTAATGATGACTGTTTTCAACTAAGTCATTGACTTTTGTTAACTTTTGTGTTTGTCAATTTTTGTGCACTTTTTGTCTGCGGAGTTGTACAAGAAGGTGGTTTGCTGGACATTTATATTCTATGAACATAGTTGCGGTTAGCAAAATAAACCTTTTGATCAGTATAATGACTTATTTAGATATATTTAAAAAAATGCTTTTCTTTTCAACTTATGCGCTCTCCAGGGCATTACATTGTGAGTAAAACGGATTATTTAGATAGAGGAGGTCAGATTTCTCAGAGGAATCAGCCATCTTAATATAGTTTTAAACCTGTAATTTTGACCATTCCCAAAAGAAAGCTTGCATGCATATCACGAGTGACTAGCAATTCGTTCATATATTGCCCCTTTGCATGATTCTGATTAAGATACACTTATCAGTTCTCTATTTTCAATAAGCATTTTATCATAACCAAATGGCACATAAGTGTGCTGTCATTCAATTAACAACAATAGAAGACAATAAATCCATTTATACTCTTATAGACCTATATTTAAAATATATTTTGTTGCTAAATTAACTGCAGTGGAACTGGACAAAAAGAAATAAAAGTGTATATCATCCTTTCAGACATACAGTAACACTGAACAAAATGATAACATGATTACCTTATGCATTCGTTTTGTTTTCTGTCTGTCTGTTTGTTACTAATTTGACTTTTGCACAAAAACTCGGTTATCATTTTAGAGTTACCAAATTTTGTGGATGGCTTGTAGTTGAGAAAAGGAAGAAACATGTTGATTTCAAGTTCAAATCGTGAAGGTCATCACTGTAGCTGAAAATAAGATACGGTTGCTGCACAGTCACGTTTAATTTTTGCTTATCTCGAGTTTTAGACGAATTCTTAGTACATACATACCCAATTCCTTGCTTGAAAACCCAGGCAACTACATTACACAAGTTGAATTAAGTGGTGAACAATGAAAGTTATAAAAAGACATTTTGTACGTCACGGTCATAAAACGAAATTTATTTAGAATGGAAGCAGGACGGAATTTTATTCCGTTGTCTTTACTTCTCAATGCTTATAAAAAACTATTTATTAAGCTGTTGTCACATAATTTTGTTATGACATCATTGACATTTAACCATAAAAATCAATGTTCTCATTAAAGTCGGTAATTGAGTCTGTTTTAGGTTTAGACCTTTGACTTTGATAGTGAGCGAAATCCAACTAGCATGCTGTTTTACTTTTTGATCTAAATATATGTAGCTAATAACATATTGAAAGTTTTTTTCAGGATCAATTGTGAAAAATTAAATTTTTCTGTCTTCATTACAATTTCCAGCAGTCTGATTTTATAGGCCCTTTTGAATTTTTGGGGGTTTGTATGAAAGGAACAAAAATATAATATAGTCCCACCAACCGGCACTACCTTTCCCACATTCTAGGTGAAATTTAATATTTATACATTATTTACAAGCTTCATTTACGTAACGTATGTTTACATCAACAAGTGCAATAGTTTCATGTAAATAAAATAATGATATGAATGATAAACAGAAACAAAACTAAATAAATAAAAAGTGAAAAAACAAAGTTGAAAATGTTATTGCTAAATAATGCAGATAATAGGCGGAGGGGGGATAAGTGTTACGATCAATGATATTCCAAATAGTCGTTGATGTTACGTTCTGATATGTACGTTGTAACTGTTGTATAAGATTAGGGCGTGTTCGGACTGAATGAGTAGCTCATTTTGTCTCTTAAATAGGCAGACATACAGGCTCTGACTCTAAATACGTTTTTTTTTTTTACATTTTCATTCATATCATTATTTTATGTAAATGAATTATTGTCCTCGTTGTTGATGTACACAAACATTACGTCAGTGTATCTTGCAAATATTTTGCACAGATTAAATTTCAATGCGAGTGTTTTAGTGGGTTCAGTGCAACAACAAAAAAAAACTATACTGTGTTTGAAGCACATTCTGTCGAACTGTTACGATCTCCAATATATTCACGATCGTTACTATACGTTCAGCTAATGAAGAAGCTTTGTGATACAGTAAATATTTCTTTTATTTTAATTTTCTTGAAGGAAGTAAACACTTATTCCAAAATATAGGTTATGTGCAGCCCATGTTGCTTAAGTGTTTATAAGCAGCTTGTGTACTGGCAATCACCCATAAACCTCGTCGTTATCTAATTATCTTTGTAGCACACTATTTATATCTCCTGCTGATCGGTTACCTTCTTATAGGATCATTGACATCTCATTGCTTTTTTAATTTTTTTTTTGTTCTTGTTTTTGTTTCTTTGGATAGTGGGGTGGAGTTTGTTTTTACCACTAGCCGATAGTGAACCAATTTGCCTGTATAAATCATGCATCATATCACCTTTCTTATGGCGCTTTATAGCCATGCAGTGCAGGTGCGCCGAAAATTCCCAAACAGTCAGTCAATTAAAATTTGTCGATAAAATGTGTTGCACATTCAACGTATACAAAACGTCTATTCAGCCAGAGGGGCCGGCACTGACCGCTAACAATTTTCCTGCAATTTAATGCCATTGGGTGGCTTTTCATGCCATCGACATTATATCAATCACACAAGACAGTCATGCACCATTATATTATGACTGTCATTTCCACATTACGCCCATTAATCGAAGTATTAAAAATTACATATTACTAAACAGCTTACAAAGGACGCAGTTAATTAACGGTTTAAATATAAAAACTTAATATCTCGTCAAAACGTTGCTCCTGAATTAATCTTGTTTTAAACCAAACTAAAATCTAATGCATAGTGTACTACAATAGTAACACTACAACATTGTGAAGAATTTTCGCCGAATCCAAGCATCCGTTACCAGCGCATCCACGAATCATTTTTCTTATATTAATAAAACACCACTCAAATAAAGTTAACTCCAGAAGCACAATCCTTCAGCAACGATCGATGTAACATCTCGAAGTTTGAAGTCGATTATTATCGAACGCAATACACGGCAGGAAATACACGAACGATTTCAACCAAATCGCAGTTGACAAAATGCAATGTTCAATATTAACGAAATAGACGTTATTTGAAATTAGCGACATATGCAGGCGTTTACAGAAATATAATCCCCCCATTAACCTTTCCATAAATCGAACTACTAGTGGTTGTGTTACAGATTTGAAGATAGAAGTCTTTTTTAACTGATTTGTGCCAGGCGATAGTATTGATCGATGTCTGGACCCCTCTCACTCGCTTTGATGTGAACGAGGATTAACGGGGTGTCGGGGCCGCGGGCCGGAGTAGCAGTTTGTTCATGATGGCAACGTTGACAGGATAAATGAGTTTGCAAATTCATCTTATACAGGTTCGTTATGCAATTGATGAACTATCGGGATTTAAGAGTAACACATTTACAAACGCAATTTTGGTCATTTTCAAAAAAAAAGTATTGGCCTCAAGACCTCTGGTGACCTAACGACTGTCCCCTCCCTCATTCCTCTACCCTCGTTAGTACGCCAATGCATGCAGCTTGCAACATTATGCATTTTAAACTGAAGACAACGATAGTATGTCAGTTTTTTATTTTATTTCAATCCCTAATTTCATTTAAAACATGAAAATACTACTAATATGCCTAATCCAGACAGTCAGGGTCTGTGTTTCTGTCCGTCTGTCTGTCTACCTATTAAAATGCAAAATGAGCTTGAATCCCACTGGAGTTGTTGTCTTGGTTTTATGCGAAAGACTGTTACAACGTAAATGATGTAATGTCTCAAACCGCTCAGTTGTCCTAGTGGTTAGCGCCTCCGTCTCGGATAAGGGAGGTCGCGGGTTCGAGCCCTGGAGATGTCTTGCCAAAGAATTATAAATAATGGTAAACTGCTGCCTTGCCAGGCTTTCATTAAGAGGTTAATGTTAGGACTGGTCGGTCTCATATCATGATAAAGTGACTGGGTGGGACATGATGCTACGTCTGTCGCATGATGCCGCAGTGCTAGACATCGCTATAAACTACCAAAATACAGCCGCTGTAGCAATATGATTGAAAAATTAGTAAAGCTACGTCAAAATTCCAACTCTCTCCCTCCTCCCCCCTCCCCCCGCTGTACTTTTCTTTTTGATCGATACTCATTTCAGCTTTGCATTTTCAGAGCTTTTAAAATCGAATTTCTATTTTAAGTTTTTTGTGTCGTTTATTTCATGCACAGTTGTATTTTAATTACATTGCACTCGTTGCTAATGTAAACCAGCATTACGTCAATGATGTTTGTATTTTATTAAGATTAGATTGAAATGTGAATGTGGGGAAAAACAGTACCAGTGGACGGGGCTAATTGTTGAGGGGTTCATACAGGTATGAACCCATAACATTCATATTGGCACTGTCAACCCTCTTGCTGGAAATTGTAATAAAAAATAGAAAACAAGTTAATTAATAATGTATGGGTAGTAAACTTTATATTGTCATATAAACATTTTAAAAATGTTAGTTATTTTGTATATACTTGATGTAAAATTTAATTATAAGAATTGAATAATATTTTATTTGATTGCCTCCGACGTATGAACCAAGAAACGCTCAACAAACCTTGGTTTATACTTCGATGAAAGTAAAAAATGAATGGTCAGTCTTTAGGTACCACCAAGATAAGGAAATGTATGATTTTTACGGCCAGACGAAGTGTAATATCCGAGTAAACTAAATGTTTTAATACAGTGGAAAAGAGGGTCAAGCTCATTTACACGAGAGGAGTAGAAACATGAAATATTTAAAATAAGCTGGTATCCGCTATATTGTTGGTTTAACAGGGCAAATCAGTAGGTCAGTGGAAATTAATTTGCCAATAAATGTTTCACTGATGGAAACCAGATTAACTAGCAAAGAACATCAAATTACATTCCATACAAAGTTGTGTAGTTGATTACAGTCATACATAGTTGTGTAGTTGATTACAGTCAT
>QKMX01280432.1:12340-24219 GCA_003401595.1 Venustaconcha ellipsiformis | reverse complement strand
TATGTATCTATATATGTATGTATGTATGTATGTATGTTATAAAAGTTCTAACATGAAATGTTTCTCTATTTTCAAGGAGTCGAAGTCTAATATGTTTGAGCAAAACCAGGTATATGAGATGTTATGTTACATACTCACCTGCTCACCCTGTTGAGTCTTGATCCATTTTGTTGCTTTGCCTGTAATGTGCAGCTAAATATTGCATGCAGCCTATTGGCATTTGAGTGTAGGATACTTGTAAAATATCATTTGTATGTGTTATCATCAGTTCATCTTAATGAACATTACATTTCAACCAGAACATCATTAATATATGATGAATTATTTTTACTACTGTATTTTCTTGACTGAATTGCTGTAAAAATGGATTATTTAATATTTTATGTGTTCAGATTTTAAATGTTGAGTGACTTGTCAAATGTTTAATGCATGTGAATGATGTTTATATGTTTATTTTTATGAAAATGCACATGCAGATTAGTATATTTATTTTTATGAAAATGCACATGGAGATTGGTAAGATAATTGTAGATTGTAATAGAGTGAAGTAAATGTTCCATTCTTTAAAATCATATTTTATTTTTTTAAAAATAAATCCCTTCAATTTCAAAAACATAAAAAATAATTTGATCCCAGATTTCAATTTTACCCCTTTAAATTGAAACTCACTTGAAACTTGGAAATGTTTTTGAGCTGCCAATTCCTGATAATGCTAGAGCAGATTGTTTATGGTTAGCAAACAGTGTAGTTGGTATGTTGGTGAGAAAATTTCCCAAAGGAATGTGAGGTTGAAACAGTACTTGACCTGTGCTCTGGCACAGTTTGGGGTCAACACAAGGCTAATCTTAAGTCTTTGTACCAAAAAAAGGGCCAGCTTTTAAGGTAAATTAAAAGTATCCTAATGTTTGTAGATAAGTCATTTAAGAAATATGTGTTTATCTGCTTTTTATTTATATACTTTCCTGTTGTCACCAAAGATCAATAGAATGTTTGTTTTTAAATTCAATACCATTGGCTTCATTGATGTGGCATGCAGCCTAACTATTGATGCTTTGTTGACAGAAACTGACAAAAAACTATTCTTGAAGTCTGATTTACTCAATTGATTTTAAATGGAGAAAAATATTCATAGCATGGATTTAAGTAGCTGTCTATCATTTGTCTCCAATCACATGTTAAGATGTCAGAGCAATCAGCTAAGTGTTGTAGGATTGAAGTAGCCATGACTGTCATTTGTCTCCAATCACATGTTGAGATGTCAGAGCAATCAGCTAAGTGTTGTAGGATTGAACTATCTGTTCAGGATAAAATTAATCTGATCAGAGATTATGAATCTGTACCAAAACCTATGTTTAAGAAACTAGGGGAAAATTTTGGCATTGGAACATATTTAATTATATGGAGTAATTAAATATAACATATTATCATTTATAATTTTAATGGACTTTAGTAAAATTATAAAAGGATCACATTCCTTAATTGTTTCTCAAGACAAGGACAATTTCTAAGTGTAACAAGTATATTTGTTCATACAATAGATGTGATTTTCAAGCGGAACAGGTGTTGATTGGGTAATTTTGCATTAAGTTCAAAATAAAAAAGAAACAGTTATCAAATTTTGTTAACCTTACATACACACATGCACGTATGTGCTCAAATTACATTCTCAATCCTTCTCTCAGTACAGAAGTACATATAACAAGACATTTTTTTCCCAAACCTCACTAAACCAAAATCTCTAAAATTAAAAAATTAATATTTTTCCCAACGGTTTTTGGTTTTGAGGGTTTTCACTGTAATATCCTTTTTATGGTATGTTCTTAGTTGTAAAATTTTTAGTTGTTGAGCTTTAAAGGCTAGGTGTGCTTATGGTATGACTCTGCATCCATTGTGCATTGCACATCAACAGTTTTAATTTTCAGCTTATAATAATTAAAAAAAGACCTGTTTCAGCCAAACCAGGCAAGAACCATGTTCATAAAGTCTGTACAAATGTCAGTGCATCATAGAATATTTCCACCATTATTAAAAATTTTAAAAAGCATGTAAATTATTTCTTCAAAAAAAAACATTCAGCAGATTTGTACCAGATTTAACAGATAGCATCCAGGTATGAAGGGCATATAACTTTTTGCAATTGATGTCAATTAGACATCAGATATGTAATGTGGGTATGTGAGAAGCTTGCCAGTAGCTTCTCATGGGTCGATGTTTCTTCCTGTGGTTTTCCAGGGTTCTTCCTCCACTAGTTATGCTGTTCACCATGTATAGCCTATCTTGTGCTAAAAAATGGTATTAAACTCTACAACAATGACATCAGACATGGCCTCAGTTACTAACAATAGAACAAATTTTACATTGTTTTTTCGCACAAACAACTGCACAGAATTTGACCAAACTGAGAGAAAACACCTTCGCATAGAGGGCTTTCAGATTTGTGCAAATGATGCTGATCTGCCATAATATGTGTCTAGCATTACCAAAAACTTCCATAAAGTTTTGAATGATGTTTTTTTTCTTCCAAAACTGCTCAACAGGCTTTTATCAAATTCAACAGAAAGCATCTTGACTTGAAGAACTTCAAAATTTAAAAATTATGCTGATCTGCCATCAGCTCTTGCCATAGTTATTAAAAAATATTTTAAAAAATCAACAGCTCATTTTAAAATAAGATTAACATAATATTACCAAATTGTCAGAAAGCATCTGCGGGCATAAAGAGCTTTCAGGTTGTATAAATGAAGTTGATTTGATATTAAATATGGCTACCATTACTGAAGATGGAAATATCAACATAAAACAGATCTTTCTCCAAACAATGCTAAACAGAATTTAACCATATTTAACAGAAAGCATTCAGGCATGAAAAAGGACATTGAAATTATGCAAATTATGCTGGCCTAAAATCAGATATGGCTACAATTACTAAACATAGAAAAACCTTTAAAGAGCTTCTTAAAAAACCATACAACTGAATTCAAACAAATATGAAGGGCAGTCATTTTTGTACCAGTCTGCCATCATATATGCCCATGTTGCTATACACAGAAAAAAACATTTAAACAACTTTATCTGAACAACTGCACAACAGAATTTTGCCAACTTTAACAGAAACATCCTGGCATTAAAAAAAAACTTTTTAAGTATTGAACAAATCATACTGATATGCATTCAGATATGGATGAAGGAGAAACCTTGAAAGATTTGTTTTTATAATATAAAATCTTACAATCAAGAGCACAAGAAGAAATTTTGGCAGAGTGCATCCTCCATGTCTATGTTTTTTCTGGATATGTTTCATTAACTAAGGTAGGTAATGTTTTAGACTGGCCACTTTAAATAGACTGTAAGCCAGACCAGTATCATATAAGGATGGTTTCTTACTTTAGGAAATCTCAGTCTCACAATTGAAATGGTATTATGCTCTGAATACAATCATTCATCTGTCAGATGTTTATAGCATAAAAAGTGGTATATAATTACTTGTAATTAAGAAGTGTTGATGTCATTTTTGTAGGTACCTTATGATTCTGAAGGTCACCAGATGGTGACCACACAGCATTTTTATTTGGCAGTTGTAAATATTTAGTAACAAATGGGACCATTTTCATCACAACTTGGAGCACTGTTGTGTTTGTACATTTTTAATCATTATGCTGCCCATTTCAAAATTTATTGTATCTTTTCACAATTTGTGTAAAAGCATTGTTCATTATTCTGCAACCAAGTTATAAACATTTTAATTGTGCTGCTTTTATTTCCAGTTATATCACTGTCTCTTACAAAGTATTTTGTTTTTCTTTGTGTTTGTGAAATAATTGTTTATGTAATTATTTTTCTTCAATAGAAGATTACATAGATTAATATATACTGTTTGTATATTGTTGGTTTATTATTTTGTTTGATTTTGTATTTTGTTTGTTTTTAGTGTTTGTTTTTTTTTTGTTGTGTATCCTTGATTGCTTGCTTGCGTATATTTGTTGGTAGTTTTATCCCTGATCAGCCCATCCATCTGTTTGTAACTCCATTTCCTCCTAAATTAATTGGTGGAAACTTGTCAATTTGTTACATATTGCCCATTGTCAAGATGGTTATGATCTTGAGGCCTCTCTTCTTTAGTCTCTGGGTGGTAATCAAATCATAGTGACCTTTTTAAAATAAATTTTTTGTTGTACTTTACATATACATGTGTTTCAAGACAACACATAAATATGTAATGGGTTTTAGGTTATCATCCCTACATCAGAGTCTGGAGTGCGGGTTGGGGACATGAAGTAGGAGATGAAATACAATTTTGCATTGGGATTTACAATGGTCAGACATGTAAAATGCTTTTCCTCTTAAAGTGCTTGTGCTGTAACTGTATAAATCATATTATCAGTAGAGGTCCCACAGCATTTGTTGTGATACGCCATTTTTCAGGCAAGAAACTGATGACACATCTAGGTACTTCAGCTTGACATGAATAGGTGAGAAACTAAGTTTGATTGATGCATTGGTCCCTGAATGACTATTCTGTCATTGATTTGCCATGCATTTAGCATAGAAGTTGTACAAATGATGATTAAAATGTGCACTGCCTGGAAAACTCTTAGTGGTTGATTCCAGACATGATCCATGTATAGATGATAATTTCATTCAGCAGATACTTGCTATTGATTGCAATGGTGACATTGGAGCTGGGAAAGTCTTACTGGAAAGAAATCTCAAATGTAGAACTTGGAGAACACCTAGCCTGTAGACTATTTAATAATATTATTGGTGAGATTTTCTTGCATTTGATCATCAATCAAATGAATTATTATGCAGATCAAGAGAGTAAATGAGGCATGCTTGATTGACAACAGCCTCATGAGAAAATGGAAACCTATCACACCTGTCAAATTAAAACTCATTTTTATATTGGTTATAGCTTAGTGTTTAAATCCACAAGGGTCAACAAAACTTTGTTCTTTATGGAGAGATCCCTGTATATAGAGGTGATACATGTATATAAACATATAAAATGGTGTCAGAATATCATTTATGGACTGGTGCTATGTATATAGAGGTGATACATGTATATAAACATATAAAATGGTGTCAGAATATTATTTATGGACTGGTGCCATGTATATAGAGGTGATACATGTATATAAACATAAAATGGTGTCAGAATATCATTTATGGACTGGTGCTATGTATATAGAGGTGATACATGTATATAAATTTATAGAAAGGATTTTAAAGTGTTCTTTAAGGAGGGGTGGAGATTCTTGTTTATGAAACTTATAGACAGGGTTTCAGAATGTTCTTTTTGGAGGGTGTCCTGTATGTAGAGGTGATAGCCATAAGTAAAGTTTTGAAAAAGGGTTTAAAAGTATTCTTTATGTGCATATGTCTTTGATATGTTGGTATTTGCTAAGGCAGCTTTCAATGTAGTTTAAAACAACCAAACATTTGGTGCTAATTGTATTTTATAAATGTAGAATCCAAGTATTGCATGTCTGTATCATAGATTATTATTGCTTGATGGACCCTTGCTTTTTGTTGTTGTGCATGTCAACATTTATTTGTGGTAGCGTGTTTGAAGATGCTCTGACCTAGAAATCATGAAACTTTAAGTTTGATATTGATTTCTGTTGAACAACCAGTTAATCTTGAAATTCTAAAAGCTAAATCATTTGTGATTGGCTAGCAAAACATTAACAAAAGACATTTTGAGGATTCTCTAATACTGATTTCTATTTTCACATATTTTGTTGAAATGCTTTCTAAAGAGAAATGTACTTTTAAAAAAATAGTTGAACTGAAAAAAATATAATTTGATTTTGTTAATTTAAGAACAAATATTGGATTCAGTTTAATGGTTGAGACAGTGTAGTTATGAAAAAAATAAATAAAATGTTATGCCCATCAACAGAGCTCCTTCAAATAAATGAATCTTTCTTTATTTTTAACAGTGATTTTTTCTCTCAGCATTATGAAAGTAGGAACTCCATATTGAAAGAAATGAAAAGAGTAAGAAAAGATACCAAAATACAGAATGATTAGGCTCAAATAGCTGATGTCATCATGTGCTACTGGAGGTTTTCAGAAATATGGCACATTAAAGTTTACCAAATTTATTGTACTGTCATGTTAACTTTTTTTTACTTGAATGTTACAGGAGGACATTTTCAATATTAAGGCCATTGACCTTGGAAGGCTTTCAAAGCTGAGAATTCGACATGACAACAGTGGATTTGGAGCAGCCTGGTTTCTTGACAGGGTCGAGGTGGAAGATCCAAAGAGGAAAAAGAGGTTAAAATAAAAATCATTTATTGAATTATAAAAACTAATTGTGACAAAATGTTTAATCATGTGTTCAGATCAGTCCTGTTAATTTGATTTCCATTTAATCACAAGTCCAATTATAGAATGTTCTGAATGAATTCCAATAGTCTTGAATGTCCTAATGTAACATAATGATGCAATCCAAAATGTCTTGGAGTTTGTTCACAATAATGCAAAGTAGTGTATATAAATCCAAAAGTCAGTGAGTACCTTAATAATTCCAATGAATAGTTTAAATAAATGATTCCTCTTGAATTATATCTGACAGACTTATCTAAAACAGGAATGAATTATTTATCAAATCACTAATTGTACACATTTTCACTTGACCCACAGGTGAAACATTCCAATGGGAAATTCCAGTCTAATTGTAAACAAGACTGGGCGTAAAATTTTCCCAACTTAAATGCTATGTAAACATTATATTTACAACTTTTATCTATGTAAACATTCTGTTTACATATCTAAATTGCAACTTTCAATCATGGACAAAAGCTAAGCACAAAATTAAATATACATAACACTGATCTTGATAGCATTGTTTCTTGCCATGCATTGCTTCAATCCTTTGTCTTTAGCCTGGAATTAGAAGCAGTTTGATTCTCTTCAAATATTATATATATTTATGCAGATCACCACATTTTTGATTATTTTTATAAAAAAATTTCTATTCTGATTCCAGCAAAAAATAGGCATGTAGTTTGCACAGTTGATACTATTTTTCATTAGTTTTGTTATTGTTTTCCTTATTTAGATATTGTTACGTAGATTTTCAGAGTCATTCCAACAGGGTTTCTCTCAGCTTTTATGTTACATGTTTTGTTATGTTTCTTCCACTTCCTGACAGCAGCTACATACATAGACTGTGGTTTCAACAATCTTAAGATTATAGTTTTTAAAAGGTCAAGGTACTTTGCAGTTAAATCAACATGCATTGAAGGCAAGACTAAATTTCTGACATTTTGTCCATGTGAGAAAGCCATGTTTCATTCAGTGGATCGCAGTATGATATCATCAAGCCTATGACAGCTGCTGTCTTCCTGCTGGTTTTGAATGCAGTAAAATCTATGTTCAGAGATCACATTAGAAGTCATTACATTGTATATGACAGATTTATTCCAAATTTTTCTTTCCAATCAAAAGACTGCATTTATTGATTTCAAGTTTTCCTTTGATGGAGTGACATTTCTTACTCAAAATGTTAAGTCACGTTTTATGACAGAAGGGCCTGTTTTTTCATGAAAGTTGGTCTTTTAAAGTAAGGTCTTTCATGTCAGTGTTTTGTTGTATTTCTTATTTAAACTATAGAGTTGGGTTTTTCTTAACCTTATGGCAGCAACTGTACACATCTTGCCATTCAGTTTTCAGTTAGTCAGTTAGAACTGTGAGAAAACTAGTTACAGTACTACGAGTTTATCTTGACATCCTTGGGCTCAAGGTAATATTGTTAATATAATCAGATGTCAAGATAAGTATGGGTGAACAGCTGAAAGACAAACCAAGTGAAATTTGACTGTAAGAGATGAACTGTCATCAGTTAGTAGGATTTACATGGAAAGAAATAAACACTGGAAATTTTATTTAAATTTGGACAAAATAGTTTAAAATACATTTGTATATCACCGACATAATCTTTTCCTATGAAACAGAAAATATTAACTGCACAATAAATGTATTCCAACACAGGATTTTGATGTTTTATCAACAAAAGATGGTGAAAATGTGTGACAACATGATATAACCTTTTCTGTGCAGTGTTGTAAATTTATAGTATAGAAAAGTTTTTTTGTGTTGTCACAAATTTTCGCCGTATTTTATTTATAAAACATCAGGCTTCTTTGGATCCAATCACCAATGATGTCAGAAAATGCACAAAATCAGATTCCATTGCTTTTTTTGGTGCTGACTTCCTTGTTGAAGAGTGCATTGTTTTTATTGAAGATTTTAGCTGGCATTCTTTGATGAAGGGGCTTACAGTTATTGAAGTTGCCCTGAAAGGCCAAATTTGGAGGACCAAACAGATACCCTTTTGTTAATGCAGCTGCAACATTAAAACCCAGCAAAAATATCAAATAATTTTGTACAGTCGAACAAAATACGGGTCAGAACTGGCAGCATGTGAACATAAACAATTAGAAAACAAAGGATTTGTTGTTTTTTTTACCAATGACTTCTGTTGACATGTACATTTATTTTTTTATCTCGATGTCAACATGAACATGAGATATTTGATAGTAATTATAGACCACGTGCCAGAGACTTTGCATTTTCATTGACATAGGAATCTTGTCAACATAAGTGATATCAACATAAGTGGATAGGAATGTACATTCATTTTGAGAGATGAGAAATTCTTCCAATTGTTTTAGAATTTATTGGCTTCCTTAATGCAGATAATTGATGGTGTTAATAGTGCTTTTATTGTCAGTAATTAAGTTTTGCTGATGAAATATCAGCAGTATGTTGGAGGATAAAAGGTTATCAGTATCCCCATTTCATGAAGTGCAAGACTGTTACCCCCATTTTAATATGTCTTAGAAAATGTTTGAAGAAATTAAATATAATTATCAATGGCCACTTAAACTAGGCATCATGAGGTCAAAATAGCATAAATATTCTGACAGGCTTATCCTGGATTTGATTGCTTCAGATTTTGACAATTAACTAGTCTAATAACAGGTACAATAGCAGATGTGCTAAAATTTATTTTTCTGTTGTAGCTTCTATTTTCCCTGTCAGAGGTGGTTGGCCACAGACAAGGATGATCATCAGATTAGTCGAGAGCTAGTGCCAGTGGACCCATCCCTGAAAGAAAAACTGAACAATAAGGATGCAGAGTCCATCAGGAAAGAGATTGCTTTGGAAACAAAAGGTAAATAATGGCAGAAAAATTAGGAAATATTTTCCTAACAGTTTAATCACTTGTTCTCTGTTCTGTAAACATAGGTGAGAGTTATTTCCCTTAACACTTATTTGATCATCAAATGAGGTACATTACACTCAATGGGATGTTCATTTGAATAATACAGAAAGATGGTAAAAGCATAAAATATGCATGAATTTGATATTATTTTAAAAGTAAATGTAGTTCTTTAAAACTATTTTTAGCATGTACTTTCTTTAATCTATCACTTTGAGACTGTTTTACCCCCAAAATAACCTCTGACCCTGAGTTCTTAAATTTGAGAAAAAACACAAGATTCATTTTTTTCACATTTTATTTATATTCTTTGGAAGAATTGCAAAGAGTTCCAACAGATGTCCTGGTCATTACCACTTTTTAAAAAAAAACTTTGGTACCAACAGTTGGTAGGTATGCATCGTCCTTCAATTTCTTTCTTATGCAGGTTACATAAGGTTGTTTTTGTATTGTAGAATCATTACACATTATGAATAAAAATTTTATCTTATATTACTAAATTGAATTTTTATTAATTATCCATAGTTAGGCAAAGTAAATTGTGATTTGGTCTTCCATCATTTTGTTGTTGAATATGTTTATGAAGAACAATTTTAGAAAGATCTTTTGAAAAGTATTGAGATAAATTTACTACTTTTACACTTTCATGGACACTCTAAACTCAGCTTGGTTTTTTTTCTTTCAGCTGCCACAACTACCTATAAAATTGAAGTTATTACGGGAACTGAGTTTGGGGCTGGCACGGATGCTAATGTCTATATTGTACTCTATGGAGATTTGGATACGACAGGTCAGGACTCACAGCTGCTGTTTCATTCTTTTTTTACTACCTGTGATCATCTTAAAAAAAACTGTATGTCAATTGCACAAATTTTAACAGTTTACCTCAGGTATACTCAACAACCCTGGTGCAAGGGTCAGGTGACCTTTAATTAATGTGGAGGAAACTGGAAGAACAGGAGAAAACCGTTAACCATGGATTGGCAATCACAAAGTTTAACTCTTCTTACTTTCTCTGTGTACTGGCTCAAGGATTGACCAGAGATTAAAATTAAATGTTACCTCGAAACTATCCAGGCAGAAATTAATTGTAGTTTTCTGTCAATAGAGACAGTGCTGCTTTTTAATTTATGTTGTGGGTTGTTTAGAAGTCAATAAACCTTGAGAAAAATTTACATTATGAACACATAATTTTTTAGCATGCTCTTTTCAAAGATGTGTGTTCTTTGGCTGATCATTCTTTCTAAATTGTATAAGTCTAATTATCAAGTTGTCCATTTTTCTCCAGTTTTAATTCTGCTACTAAATCTAAAAAGTAGCTAAACACCAAGTTTCATGTGTCAAACTACTGTATTTGCAAGTCTATAAGTTAATGTGGAGTATAAGTCGAATGAGCAAATTTGACAAATCTTTCATTTTTTATTCAAATATAAGTCAATAAATAAGTATATTACTAATGCATGCTGCTTTAGTGCAATTACATCTGATATAAGTTAATTTAAGACAGACAAATCATGTAATTATTTCAGATCCTATATATTTTCATATACAATCTCTTCCACAAAATGAAATAAGTTTTCACACATATTTTTTGTACTTTTGGAGAATTTGTTTCTGTACAAAATATTATGTGACATGCGATAAAGCAATTTGGATCACAAAATCCATATACAACTCGATTCAGAGTATAAGACAAAGCTAAGATATTCTGGTCCAGAAGTATCATCTTATAGGCTGGCAGATATGGTACTACCAAAGTTGAAAATTTTTTTTTTACATAGATGTCAAATCTTTTATTCAACAGAAAACCAAAATTCATGTTTCTGTATTTATGTATACTTTTGTCTGATTTTTACTTCAGGCAATTATTTTCTGAAATCCTCACTTACTCACAAGAACAAATTTGAAAGTGGGAATAAAGACCTGTTCAACCTAGAGGCTGTCAGTATTGGAGAATTGAAGAAAATCAAGTATGTTTTATATTGGAATAAATTTGTATTTCCTTAACACTTCATATTGATTTTTTACCTAATTTTTAATGCAGTAGAACATCATAACTCAAAGTACTGTAAGTGATAAATTTTGCATTTGAGTTGTTTTGAGTTTTTGAAGGATGCATGCAAAAGAATGCATAATATCAGGACTGAGTTAGCCATTGAGGAATGTCAATGATTGCAGTGATGCTAGGGCTGAGTGAGCCATTTGAGGAATACCAAGGATTGCAGTGATGCCAGGACCGAGTGAACCATTTGAGGAATGTCAAGGGTTGCAGTGATGCTAGGACCGAGTGAACCATTTGAGAAATGTCAAGGGTTGCAGTGATGCTAGGACTGACTGAACCATTTGAGGAATGTCAAGGATTGCAGTGATGCCAGGACTGAGTGAGCCATTGGAGGAATGCCAAGGATTTCAGTGAGACCAGGACTGAGTGAGCCATTTGAGGAATGCCAAGGATTTCAGTGAGACCAGGACTGAGTGAGCCATTGGAGGAATGCCAAGGATTGCAGTGAGACCAGTACTGAGTGAGCCATTTGAAGAATGTCAAGGATTGCAGTGATGGCAGGACTGAGTGAGCCGTTGGAGGAATGCCAAGGATTGCAGTGATGCCAGGACTGAGTGAGCCATTGGAGGAATGCCAAGGATT
>QKMX01280358.1:5072-26321 GCA_003401595.1 Venustaconcha ellipsiformis | reverse complement strand
TACTTTTCAGTTCTGTACAAACAGAATGTACTTTTTAAAACAAGAATCCCATGAAAATAATCAATTACAATAAAATGTAATGAAACAAAATTAAAATGAAATAGAATTTTAAAACTAACACATAAGCAGTTTAATTACATATTCATAACAGCAATGGGTACTGCATACCACAGAGATCATGAACCACAAAACGATCCAAGTTGTCACTCTCAATAACTATTTGGTTCCTCCCTCACCACATCATGATCAACCTTTCGTAGCAGAACCAGTGGGCTGTTTAGCACATGGGTTTGAAACCCAGTGCTGTTGTCACCTGTTAAGTGAGGTTGAAATCGAAACAAATCACCTCAGTTACAGCCAATTGTACATTGTAAGCCAAAAGACTTAGACCTTTGTCAACTTCAGAGTGACATTGGAATAAGACTGGAATCAAAACAAGCCTGATATTATCTCACAGATCAGCTGTTTAGACCAGTTTTGTGGATCAAATATCTTCTAATCTATGTCAACAGTTTTCAACTATTATAAATGTCAACTCGAATGACTGACTTGGAGAGCATTATAAAGACATAGCACCCATAGAAATGGTAAAGCCCTTGTCAGTACTTCATATACCATCTTGCATGATGCAAGTATGGACTGGTTTTGTAGATATCCCATAAACCACTCCAGCATAAGGAATTCTACAGTTATGGAGGATATAATGGCCCTGTATCATCACTATCTTTTCCTGCCATCAAAATCTGACTGCAGAAATTTGATAATGGGGTCAATCCTCCAGATTAGTTTGAATGGCCATGCGTATATTGCTAAATATTTTATATGCAATTCCAACATCATGTCACTGGCACTCTTAGAATTCAGTCTACTCAGTAGTGTCACAACAAATGGGGAATAAAATGGTCCTTTTCCATCATGATCAGAATCTACCATCCTATTCAGATTACACCAGGTCAATACCGAAGATATTGTGTGGAATGATGGGCTTGACTAGACTGTTTAGTATCTCGTGTAGTGCCACAATGCATCCAAGCTCACTCCATGGCTATTTGTGCTACAGTATCTAGTTAATGTGCTCCACTTGCAGGAAACAGTCCTGCAGATCTGATACATTTTCAAAGCAACAGTTCTTGAGAACCATTTTGGGTAAAACAGAAGGGGATTGTGGATACAGTATCACACAATCTATGGGCCCTTACTGGGAAGAGATTCCAATAAGTGGTGTGTGGTACTAAGATGCCACTCTATGGAACCATGGCAGCCAACAGTCATTATAGGCCCCTGTTAATTATCTCAGTATACATTACAGATCCATCTCCATCCACTGCCATCACTGATGAATGTCAAACTGCTACAAGAGTCTCTATTGTGTCTTATTTCCAGTACCATCTATGGTGACATTCAGTCCCAGATGCTTCAACCAGGAATGAGTTACTGTTAAGTGCTATGAACTTGGCCCCAAAGCGGGAAACAATGACTTTTTCATCAAGACTGAACTTCACAATCTGATGGGAATCACATATGGCCATCACATTTTCCAGTACAGATTGTCTTGCACCTAAATGTAGGGGTGACATGGATATTATGTCCCTCCCAGCACCATAACATTGGCTTATGCATCACAAAGACTTTCCCCCTATCTAGTAATGGACCCTTTTCAGGCTGTCATCAGTATAGGCCACTGTATCCAAGTGTCAGAGCTTCAGTTCTTGCAAGAATCGTATTTCAGCCCAAAGATTTCTTCTGCACAGAGTATATCTCTTCATAGGAACTAGCATTTATATCATTTCAAAGGGGGCTTTAATTGTTATGAAGAACTGTTTCTAAATCTAAGAATCCTTCAACTGTGGGATTTACTCAGTGTGATGGTAGACATCATTGTCCTCGATCACCTATTGAGTCTGTTACAAATATATACTATTGTCCTAATGTCTAACCCATGGACAAGCTTTTCATTCCAGGCCCACTACAGGTATTAGCAGACTCATTTGGTGTTTTATGGTACAACAAAACAAGTTGGTTATGAAGTGTTAAGAAACTGAAGTAAAGGTCAGTTGCCCAGGGACACACAAGTCAATGACCTTTGCTGGTGTGTTAGGATTCTAACCCGTACCCTTTTAGTCATCTATCCAGCATGCTAACCACTGAGCCACCACTTGCTATTGGAATTAAGAATAAATTGACGTATTTGAAGGGCAATAGATCATAGGTCAAGGTCCTATGACAAAAATTGGGGGAAACAATTTTGGTAACATAATTTTAATTACATTGTACAAACTGGCACCAAACTTTAAGGAAGAAAATAAACCACAGATGTAGTACTGGACATCTTTGAGGTCAGTTACAGTGACCCAAAAATAGACTACAGGTTTCTACATAATATATAAAACTGGAGTTCTAGACCATCTGTTTGCAACAAAATTAAAAAATGATTGGTGTTTTTTGTTTACTGTACAAACCAGTTTCTTACAGGTTTTAGAGATTAGGGTTGCTGTTTAGAGTCCAGCATGCCCTTCTTATGGTCATATACAGACCTTTTATACACAGGGCAAGCCTTCAGTGTACCATTCACTGTATTATTAGTCTCCTTAATCTAGCAGAAACTATTTTCAAAGTTACACATCTTTTTGAGGTTATGATATCAATCAGGTAATGTTCAAGGTAAGCCACTGGGATCCTTAGATCTTGCAGATTTATTCACTGCTGAAGTATTCTGTATAGAATATTTTATTATTGAGATCATGTAGTTTTGTGTGGGCAAATGTTTGTCAGAGTATGATGGGTAACTACAAAACTGTAATTTCTTCATTTTAAGAATATTTATTTAAAGATTTTAATTTGGAGATAAATCTTCTGCAGTCACATTCTTGCCAGAATAAGATGAAAGGGTTTGAGCTCAAGGGTTCCTGAGTAAATCTTTGCACATTGAGGGATATTGGAAAGTAAACAGAAATCCACATTATGATCAGCAAAGATAAGACTTACTGTTGACAACTCATTAATCATACAAAAAAGGAGAGCCTATCCTAAATAGTTGTCAAACCTGCATAATTTATGCAATATTTTGCACAAGTATGTCGTCTGTATGATGTGATTGCCATAAACTAAGAATTTAAAGACCAACAAAAAAGACTATGAAAAGAAGGCTCTTTTATCCAGTGTATCATTAAATGATGTATATTATACAGCTGTCTGTAATGCATTAACATAGTTTGGGAGTCAGGCATGTACAAATTGACCTTATCATGTATAATGCAGTCCTATAGTTTGGGAGTCAGGCATGTACAAATTGACCTTATCATGTATAATGTAGTACTATAGTTTGGGAGTCAGACATATACAAATTAGCCTTATCATGTATAATGCATCATAACATTAAACAGCACAAGATTTGTTCAGTTGTCTTCTGACAGCTATTCACTGGCAGATTTGGTGCAATTTATTTTATTATGAGAACTAATGTGATTGTTGATTTATTTTTGGATGAGCTCACATTAATGGCAAAACAAAACACAGTAGTCAGTCATCTACCATCACCACCAACAGCAATAATGGATGTAATACCATCAATGCTTTTTGTTTGGGTCAAGATTTTTTTACTTGCATGTATTTACTCACTCCATTGATGGATTCAGTGTGTACTTGGGATAAATCGTTATAAAGCTAAGACAATTTATTCTAAGATGCATAGAAAATCTGCTTTTGCATTCACTTATTTTTTACTAAACTCTTGGATTAATTTTGTTCATATTTAGTCATTACGAAACAGTTCATTCTGTAACATGCTCATGGAACATTGTGACCTTGGGATTCAAGGTCACATGTTTATCAACAAATGGATCATTGGCTTGACAGGCAGGCCGGCCCTGTATTTTGTCTAAGTATATTATTGTACATAGTGGATACTTAAATTGGTACTTGTAGCAACTTCATGTTATTAGGTACACAACCAGAGACTTTCATACTATGGTGCTGTATCTGATAATAATAAATATAGATTGTAACAAGCATCTGTAAATGGTATATATTCAAGCATTTAATGATGTATATTTTTCCCCAAGGCACTTTTTCTCTGATCATAATTTTAGTGTTTCATGTTGTTTCTATTAAGTTGAAGCTTGAATTATTTCCGTGGTCTTAATCCTGGCCATGTGCTTATAGTTGTCCAAGACATTGACCAGATTTCTTTTGAGGTATGTCTGTCTCATGGCAATGAAGGTAACTGTCATAGCTACAGAATTTTCATTGTCTTTGAACATAATTAAAATAAATTATCATATATACTTGCTTATAAGTCCAGCTGCAAACACTATAGATCCTGGTCAGCTATCACACAACATGCTGGTAGATAAAGATCTATGTTGTTTCTTCTACTGATTACTCCTAACTTACTGCATAGATCCAGATCTGCCACAGCATTATGTGATGATAGATACGTATCTTTACAGTGCAGATAGACTTTGTTTAAAATCAAATATATATGGTATTCTGAAATACTTACAACCTCTACATGAATAACTTTTTAAATATTTTCAAATATGGAAGCCTTTTGGTTTGTATCATTTCTGAAGAAGCTCTTTTAAAACTGAATGAAAAAAACACCCATTTATAAGTGGACAGTTGATGTATTGATGTATTCAGACTTTTTATGGCATAAGCATTTGAAATATGCAGGTGTACCTTGTCCTTTTTATTGTTCATAACCTGTTTTTTACTTTATTTACAAAAATGTTCATTGTTTAGATGGAAACTGTTTAAATAAAAAAAAAATAGTCTCTAACAAGAACTAATTTTACCAGATAGCATATTTTAGAAAATTGACATGTAAGTCAGTTAAGAAACTGTTTGTTTTATCCAATTACTATAAGAGTTTAATGACTAGTTACAAGATTAGTCTAAATATTTTTAAAATTGTTTCCATTTTAAAAAGTGATTTTTAGTGAAAAATTTTTTAACAAAAGTGTGCATTATACTCTGATTTACTAATCTCTAGAAATTTATGTAGAAATGAAAATGCATTTCTTTTGCAAAACTAAAACAAGTAATATCCAGGAAAATAAATGACTTTACAGTATTAGAAAAACATCTTGTTTTATTTAGAATTTAGAAACTAAACCAACATGTATTCTTTTCAGCAACATAAGATCAAAGGTGAACAACCTAATGACAACAGGTAGCACAGCTCTTGGACCAGCTCTGGCAATAAGTGCTGGGATTATATCAGACATTCCTGGGTCAGAGGTCATTCTCTGTACAGATGGACAGCCCAATTGCGGGATTGGAAAAGTTGAAGATGGACTTACCACAGATTTTTATAGAAGGGTAAACATGCAAGCAATATTTCATTTTTTCCTGACAAAATTTGTTATGCTCCCTCTGAGAGGGGGAATATTGTTTTGCTTTTGTCTGTCTGTACAGCTGTAGATCCATACATGTGCAAAGCTTCACATCCTAAATCTTTTTTAGCACATTCACACCAAATTATTAAACTTACAGCCATGAAATTTTAAACACTTCATAATGGCCATGTACAGGGTATTAAATTTGCACCATATTTTACAAAATAATTTGTAATACTCATTTTTAGCTGTTCTAATCAGAGACCAGAAGAGCTTATGAGATGGTTTGTTATACATCATCCATCCATCCATAAGCACCAGTTATTGCCATTTCTCCTAAACTACTTGGAGGATATCCATTATTGTATGAAATTAAATAAGTGTTTGCACAGAATTGTGACATTTTGCATTTCCTGGCTAACCAATTGTATAAAAAGATAATCTGTACAACTCTATAGTCAGTAAAAAAATTTGTTATTCTTTTACACATTCATTTTCATTTATCCATTTAATATTAAGAAAGTAGAAATAACAATTATCAGGCCTTTTAATATTGTGATTTTAGAACAAGTTTCTTGACTGCATTGCTGTATGCTTGCAATTTTGTTCAGTCATATACTGGCTGCATAGTTATGAATTAATTTCAGTGGATAATACTAAAACTGGCACCTGAGCACATGCATAACACATCTAGAATTAGTTTGGTGCTAATAATAAGACCTGCACCTGATCACACACCTGTCACATATCTAGGAATTAGTTTTAGTGATATTACTAAAACCTACACCTAATCACACACCTGTCACTTATCTTGAAATTAGCTTCTGTAATTAATAATAAAACCTGTACCTTATCACTATCACGTACCTGTTACATATCTGGGAAATAACTTCAGTTATTAAACATATTTTTTTTTAATTAACCTATAACAAAACATCCTTTTTCAGTTGTTTTAAATAGTTATAAAAGCATAAATATTGGAAAATAATTTAGTTTGTTAATCTTGAATAAGTTTTGGTACTTGACAGCACAAACTGCTTTTTAAAATTGCTTGGCCATATGCATGATTAATCTTTTTTCTATGTAAAGTTAACTCTTGGGACTAAAATTTTCTTTCAGTTCCAGCATAGAGAAGTTTCAGTTTACTGAATTAAGGTTTATTAAAGTTATAGAATGAAAAATTGATAAAGTGGTGACTTTGTTTTACTGTGGTTTGGGTTTTGGGTGATTTCACTGCATTGTGATATTTTATGCCCATTGTCAGAAGGGCATATGGTTTATAGATGTGCACATTTATCCATCTCACTGGTTCAGAAAATAGGTGATGAGAAGATGGGAGCAGTGAGGAATAATTGTAACATTAGAGAGTCAGGCTATTATGATGCCAAATTTTAGTAATTAACCTTGATTCTGTGTTCCAGTCTATGTCCTCTATTACAGATTGGACATTATGCCAAAAGCAACAACACAGTTCTGTCCATTCTTGCTGTGAAGGGACAACCAGTTGAGCTGCCAGTTGTAGTTCAGTGTGCCAATATATCAGGTGGCACAGTCAACATCCTGAACCCAATGGAAATGATGCGCCAGCTGCGGCTTATTGCACAGAACTACTCAGTGGCCACTGCAGTTGATGTGACATGCCTTATTCATCCAGATCTTGAGTTTGATGAACATGAGTATCAGTCGGTAATGGCACCTATAGTGTGTGTGTGTGTATGTGTGTGTGTACATCCACACATGTATCCTCAACTACTTTTTGTGTGATTATGTAGTGACAGGTTAAATACACCATATAGGTTGGTCTAAAAGTTAAATATTCTGTATTCAACTGGACTACATTATAAAGGTATATTTCTATCAAAAGACCTCTATAGTGTACAGTTGTTTTGACTTTAGATTATTTATGTAATGTCACCTGACATTTGCATACATTCAGAATCCACTTAAGCAGGTAAATTAGCTGAAACATGGAGACACAGAAAGGTGTAGCACAGATTTAAATGTATTATATAGACCGGGGTATCAAATATGCAGCCCACCAAGCCATATCATGTGGCCGCAAAATGATCGATTTTACAAGGTGTCATGACAGATAACAAAGGTGGTGCAGCCATTGAGGCATCGAAAATGCCCTCATCCGTATCCCTGGGTGGTTTGATCTTTAGACCTCTGATATAGACATAACCAGACATTCCTGAAAAGTTTATAAACATTTGAATATGGTTGAATATTCTTCATTTGAACTAAGGGTAATTCTTCAGCTACAATGAAACCCTAACTAGTCCTAGCTGTGCTAAGTTTCTCAATTTTTCTTCCTCAGTTTTTTAAAATTTCATCCTTGATATTTTTGTGATAACATAAAATTATTCACTGAATATTTAGCAGTCATCAAGGATTAAAATATATTATCACTTGAATTAACTGTTTCCAAAATTCCAACAGTTGCCTCCCTTGCAGACACTTCTTTTACCTTTGATTATAAATCAAGTGGTGTTTTAGATTGCTATGTTATAATGCTATTGTTGATGTCTTTATTTAAAAACTAATTTTAATAGCATATTACACGGTAAAAGCACAGTTAAAGAAAGGATTAATATCAAGAAGACAGACTGCATGAGATAAATTTCAGTGTACATACCTGTGCATAATTTTGCTATAAAGATAGACAAAGGCCCTGTGTGCTTCTGAATTCAGATTTTAAGTAATTTAACAATCTTATTTTTTTGAAGTTCTGTGACTTAAAGGCCTGACCTGCTTGATATTTGTGCATGCAGTAGAAAAGCAGCAAGACCTTAGTGAGTGAAGCAGGTCCATTCCTATTGTAGTGAAAAGTTTACTAAAACTTTTGTCATTCTGTATTTAGGGCACAAGCAGACTGGTGAAGGAAGTAGGAACAGCATTGAAAGAAACTCATTTGACATTCCGCTACAAAGTCAAAGATCCCAAAAAGAAATTTGACTCTGATACAGTTCCATTCCAGGTAATTTACTAAGCTGATTGTGGCATTTCATTCACATGCTAATATTTTAAGTGCTTTGTTTATTTTGATTATCATGATTTTACAGCGATAAATCTACTAAAGTCATCATTGTCAATTGACTTCATTATTTTATATTAGTGTGTTGCCTGATCTTTTTAGACTCCAAAGACAGTCACTTGAACATTAGTTCATGATTAATGTAGCAACAAAAGTTGCATATTTCAAGAAGTTCTTTGACTGATACTTTCTCAGTCTGGTGCCATTTATAGTCTAAGCCAGGCCATGTATTAAAAATGTTTTGATCAAGAAATTCAAGCCAGTAAAGTATGACAGTCTATAACATTTTTGAAAAGTAAAGCTAGAATCCCTCTCCTGGCTGTAGGTGCAACCCAAAATATCTTTTTGAATTTCTTGTTGACAAGAAATTTTGGAGAATATGGTGCTTGTTTAATTTTATTATGGGCATGAAGACTTGCCTGTAGATAATGACGACAAGATTTTTAATGAGCTTATAACAATTTGTGAGATCTTCATTTTTTTCTGTGTGCATTGGTAAAAAATGCAGTGAAATGTTTTGCAGTTCCGCACTTGTAAGATACATTAACAAATGAGATTATGGGATCTGTTTAAATATACATGCCAGCCATGTTGATTGTGTTTTGGCATAGATGTTTAAATACACTTTCTTGGTATTTGTATTTCAGATGGTCTGATCTTTAGACACTTGCGAGGCATGTTGATTATGTTTTGATGTAGACTGATTTTTAAATACACTTGCCAGACATGTTTATTGTGTTTTAACATAAATTGATGTTTAAGTGCACATGCCATGCAGGTTTATTTCTTTGACATAGAGGTAATATAGTTACTGCAAACATCCTAATGTATCAAGAAATTTTCAGCATAAGAAAAAAATAATTTAAAGAGAAATTTTTGAACTCTGATTGTGATGTGGCTCTAAATCCTTCAAGATCTTTTCTCAGTCTGGGGGATATCACAGGTATGAATTTTAGTATTTCTAATACTTCTAACACGATTCCATAATTATTGCTTTAATTTAGTCACAATCTTGAACAACTTCAATACACTAGTCAAACAACACACTAGTCAAACAACCAAAGGGAAACTGAATAATTAAGAAAATCCTTGACTGAAATTTTTAAATTTGAAGCTTCAGAAAAAAATTAAATTTTGAAACTCTGGAAATGCAAATATATTTTTTCACATGGAAATTTTTTTTCAATGCCAGGTTCAGATATCATACACCCTAAAGAATGGCATGAGACTTTTGCGGGTTCTTAGTAAAGCTCACCATGTTACAAATAGCAGACAAAAGATGGAAGAGGTAAGTTAATTATGTTTGTTAGTGTACAAAATACCTATGTAAATGTAACAAAAATTAAAATGTTAACTTTGCTTTTTGTATGTTTTTTTTTTAATATTCTGTAGGTTTTTTTAAGTTTTCCAGCATCTAGTGTATGGAGAACTGAGCAAATCCTTGATTTGATGTTGAATATTTGAGAAACGTGTTTGATTATCATAGTTTTGCTGTAATTGAATATTTGAGATATTGATATCTGAATTTCATAGTTTTACTGTAATTGAATATTTGAGAGATGTTTGATTTTCATAGTTTTACGGTAATATACAGTTTCCACAAATAGTGTCTGTTCATATCAGTTCTTACAATTTGATAAAAGGTTGTATGAATTCATATTTACTCGGTTGTTGGTGAGATTCCCACCATTCAACTCAAAATGTTACCAAAAAAAATATAAGTTATTTGATCTGTGTGGCTAAATACAATATCCATGAAGACAAACACCTTCAATAATTATATACAACCACCACTGTTTAAACAATAAATTGTATTTAAATTGCTTTGCATGTGATTAAAGTGAATACTTTTGTTTTAGATCTTTTATTACTGAATTATGCATAAACAATATGACATGTGATTTCTCGTATTGTTGATTAACCTCCCACCCAGCCAACTGTTATGCAAACCATCCAGTCAGCATCATCCTCCATAGCAGTGAATCTTGCAAAGTCAGCTCAGCTAGAAAGTCAATCATCTACAACTGATCGTTTGGAGCAACAGCCAATTTTTTTCCCCCTACTAAGAAGTTTCTCCAGGGACAGAGGGAGATAAATTTGACTACTACTCCTTGTTACATTTCGAGTTGATAGCAATGTCTTGTCCATGCCAGGAAGGATGTTTTATACAGATATGGATGTAGGTTTCTTTGAGGATGATTCACAGTGAGTGTTGTAATAACCTTGATGAGGTAACAGACTGAGTTCAGTTTCAGAGCTGCTGTCAGAGTTACTGTGTCACCGGTTACCAAATGTCTGCCACTGTCAAATGCCAGACAGGCCTATATTGTTAACATGTTAGTAGATCTGGAAGAAGACAACAAATGCCTGCCACTGTCAACTGCCAGACAGGCCTATATTGTTAACGTGTTAGATCTGGAAGAAAACAAATGCACCTCCTTTTTCCTACCGCCACAGTGGGTGAAAATAGAAGAAATTTCACACCTTCAGTAAGATACAATCCATGATTTGGGAATTTCCATAATTTGGGAATTTCCTGAGCATTTATCTTGGAAAGTTAAATACCAATACATTTTTTCTCATGCTGGTTTTAAACACTTTGGCACTTTTGTCACCAAGCTATCAGCACTAGGTAAGAATGTTGCAGTGCTGAGTATAGCCATACAATGTGAACAAGGAAGTCTTTCAAGCCACCTTGAAGCTTGTGCACAATACCATGGCAAAGCAGACAGCAGTCATGCATTTGAAACTAAGGCTAGAGTCGGTGTTGGCTTCAATAGAGAGATGATTATCAAAAAAGACTCTAGGCCAAATATTGTCCAGCAACTGCAGTAGTTTCAACCTCGATAAAAAGTCGGGAGACAACAAGATTCTCAATTCTAGATGCAGTTTAATAAAAGGAATACAAAACAAGGTTTGTTTTCCAAGTCACCTAACACCCACTGTTTTTGCACCACACTGACTACCTGCAGACGTCCTACTGGTTGATGCCAGACTCCTTCATTTCCATCAGCACATCTGGCTAATTTCTTTCTCTTTCAGTTCGAGGATAAATCTTTAGCCCCAGTTACTGTCAAAGGCTACAGTTTTTTTTAGTTCTAACACTTCATGCTTTAGGCAGAGGGTATATTGGTCAGACCAGCTAGCCAGTTGTGACAGGGTTGGGTCAAAAACCCTTGTTTTCAAAATTTGACATGGCTCAGTTCAGATAAGTTAGATCCTTTAGCCAGATTCTTATTGAAGCTGCTATCATTCAAGATGTTCTTTCAGATTGCCATTGTGCATACGGAATGATCAAGGTATAATCCCTTTCAGTGAACCTGGACTATCTTCACATCAGATGGTTCCATGGTACATTTTTGAACCAGGCTTTGTACCCAAAAGTAAGCTGCCATCAGCATGGCACCAGTTATCTCAAGCTTCCTCTATTCCATAGATATGCTGATAGAAGCAACCATGCAAGGCCCATTATGTCCCCTCAAGCATTATTTGAGATGCTCAAAAAAATGTGGAACAAGGAAGCCTCTCTTTTTTCACTGTCATTCAGAAAAGAGACAACTCCTCAAAAGCCCCATCATTGTGATGAAAGTGGGCTATGTTTTGCATACCCTCAAGTTTCAAAAGATCAGTCACTCATGATTTCAACTCATGGAATTAGAGAGATCTCTGCAAACCTCATTTTTAAACATGTTTCTATTCCAAGACATAATAGAAGCAGTTGGCTGGCATGCAGTCAACCTTCTTGGGTTTTTATCTTCAGGATCTAGCTTCACAGAGGTAAAATTTGAATCTGATGGATCTGATGCCCAAAAGACAAACAGACCCAGTTGATGTGAGCACAACTGTCTCATGAGCAGTAGTTGCTGGTTTCACCCAGAAAATTTATAAGTAAAAAGATCATAGCTGTGTTTAGTTGTCATGTATCAGGAAACCATTTGTGCTGCTCTGTGTAGGCTGTCTTTCATGCAGGTGATCTAGGCATTCCTCCCATGAAGAGTTCCTATGGGAGAGGTTAGATATTCAGCATTCCCTCCTTCAGTTACCCATTCTCCTAAATTAACGTCACCAGAGAATGTATCCAAAGGAAAAAGTAATTCTTTTTATAGAAAATTATGTTCATCCAAGAATATGTACACAATCACATAATAAATCCCTCCCAAACTTCTTACTAATTTAATCCCTCTGATTTAAACTGGCACCTCATCATTTTTTTAGACAGGCTGGATTCAGGCAGTCGCACAATTTATTGGGTAAAGCATTCTTGGAGAAATACAATTTATTTCAAAATGGCTTTTCTAATCTTGTCTGCTTAAAATCAGCCCCTCTCACCATGTAATGTATGGTACTGTGTCAGCACACAGAAGACATTAAAACAAACAAAACTGAAGACTTGGCCCAGATTAGCACCAAAGGAAAAGATAAAATTAACATAATGATTATCACCCACCAGATATTATTTTCTGAGCTAGCTCACTGTCTGACTCAACCAAACAGGTCTGCTAGGCATATAAATTACACCAGTTGCTGCATGAAGGTTACTGCAAAATTGTAGCTTACTCCTGTGTGTGCAGTATTTTTGGTAACACTAAGGATAATGAGTAGTTTACACATATAGCTTGCAAAAATTTCTGTACACAATTAAGAATGACTGTCATTTATGCAGTGACTGGTTCTGTGCACCAACTGGTGCATTTCCTCTACATGTTTTTCCTGACTTTACCTTTGCTAACTGATTAAAATTATAGCTTTTTAAATCATAAGAAAAACATAATGTTTAAATTTTTACACAAAATTTCATTAGAAAATATATTTAAAAGGAAATAGTTAATAAATAATTGGCAATACTAAAACTTAACAGCAATTTCTGCAATAGAAAACTTTGCATTTTCCAATACTAAAGTTTATTAGATATATAAATGATTTCTTAATATTCAGATTAAATAAAATGCTGAATTTGTTTATGAAAAATGTCTGGCAAGAAAACAAATTTTAAGGAACCCTACTTCAAATATATAACTACTTTGCAGATAATGGTTTAGATGTCCTCTTTATGTGGAGGCACAGGCCTGCATATTGTGAGAATAAATTAGGAAAATATATTATATGCCCCATTACATTTTGTAGACTTACTTTAAATGGATGGACCTAGTATCAGCAACTTATCAATTAAAATTAATAAACTTTTAGCTGTACAAGACAATGTATGAAACTTATGACAATGCTAGCTAAAGTTGATTTTTTTGTTTTTGGAAATGCTCCATATTTTTGTTTCATAATCTGATAATGGAAGTAAATGTGATAACTTCTAGTGTGCAATAACACTGCAGGTATTAACTTCATGTGTGCATTAACATTGGAATTATTGGATACAATGTATTAGCTTCACTCTTCTTTACATGTAATATAATGTAGTTCTTTTGATACCAGGGTGTCAATGCTGCTGTAGTTGGTATATCTGCTGTACAGAAGGCTGCTAAAATGGCAGAAGCAGGGCATGCAGCTAAAGCAAAGGCTCACTTGTGAGTAAATCTTTTTTTTTTATCTAAACTCCAATAAGTATATCTTTTACTTTACCCCAAATAATTGAAATACTTGTGGCAGTAAAGGGACAGTATTCAAATGTAACTCTATTTTGTATAGGAAAGGCTGAGTATTATTAATGATGTTGTTGAAACAGGCTTCAACACAGCCAACATAATTTTGATCTTTTGTTTCTCTTTATATCATATTTGAGCTAAATTTATACAATCCTCTTATGTTGGTAAGATAATAAAGCAGACTTAGAAGGAGGGAGCACATTTTATACCACAGGAGCATTTCTAAGGCAAAATACTCAGATAAATCCTACTTTATTCCAATGTTTTGTCTTCGTGTAAAAATTAAAAATGGATAAACATTTTTTAATACTCAGAAACATCCTCCTCAGTTTCTAATAATATATTGTCTTCCTGTTGGCATCATAGATGAAATAAACATGAAAAATATAGAAAAAATGAATACAGTGATAGAAAAAGTTAATACAGTGTAAATAAGTTATTTAAGTGATTTTAAGACTATTGTGCTTCAAAAAGGAAATTCTTTTGAAAAACTTGTTTCTTGTAAAAGAAACAAAAAAAAAATTCAAATTCAATTTTTAATCATACATTATATAAACATAAATATTAGGATTGTTGAAAAAGTTTAAATGAGTTACTAAAGAGGGGTATGTGAGATGGGCTATATTACAAACGGGATGGGGGGGCACAAGAGAGGAAATTAGAACAGGCAAGTAAAGAAGGAATGGGGAAATTTTGGGGTTGAATTAGATTGATTCCCAAACTCTTTCAAGCAGGAACACTGATCAGAGCTCACATAAGCAAGGAAAAATATCAGTGATAAAAAAAAATTAAATTGCAAATTTATTGTCAGACTTATTAGATTGTTTAGTTGAGAAATGGTCATCATAGTAATGAAAGGAAACAAAAATGTCTTGACAGGTGTAATTGAATTAATGTATTTAAATTTGCTATAGAGTATCAGTTCAGAAGATGATGTCCCGAGGAGCTAAAACATCTCAGCAGATTGAGGAGGTGTACTCTTTCAATGAAGAAAACAGGGAACTGAGAGAAGTATTGGACAGGGCTTTGGAAAAGGTGAGGAAGAGTAGTTTTAGTTTCAATTCAGTGAAAACTTATACAATTT
Source organism: Venustaconcha ellipsiformis (assembly GCA_003401595.1). NCBI lineage: Eukaryota > Metazoa > Mollusca > Bivalvia > Unionida > Unionidae > Venustaconcha > Venustaconcha ellipsiformis. The sequence continues at coordinate 11,264 of QKMX01280358.1, read as the reverse complement.
AGACCAATTATACAAGTTTTAACAATGTATTCTAATATGTTCCCATCCATTCAGACATTGACATTAGATGGCCTTTGAGCTTTGAGTTGATGAAAGCTATAGTTCAGAGAAAATCGCCAACCTTAAATTGGTGACCAGACAGTTTTACATATGCAGAAACCAATATAGAAGATTGGACCACACTTATGCAAAGCATGCATATTACTAAACACAATCTTTGCTCTTGTTTTGTCTCTTGCCCTTTCTACTGTATACAGTATTATGCATGTAAATATGACAAGAATTAAAAAGTACAGTCTTATTTATCAAACAACCCTTCCTGCGTAAAATTCATCTTCATTATTATTGTTATTGTGAGCTGTTTGTAGTACTGGAATATACTTGTGAATACTAATATGCAGTTTCATGGTGCGTCTTTGTGTGAGATAGAAGGGTAAAGTTTCTTTAGCATAAATACATATGCATACTCTTGCACATTTTTCCATTTCACAATGGTATTATTAATCCACCAAATAATAAGTAATAATGAAGATGAATTTCATATATCACAGTTAAGAAACTTTTTTTTTCTATAAGAATAACTTTGATATATGTAACTAATCAGCTAATAATTAGTAATTGTCTACCTGAGGACTGTTTCATGAATGTCAGATCTGGAACGAAACAATTTTTCTTCAACCTGTGACAATTTTGTCTTACAATAAAGAAGACAAAGGTTATGCACCAACCTTCACCAGGAAAGCGTTACGTAGCACCTACCATCACAGTAAATTGTCAAAATTGTGGCATTGTAAAAGTTCACCTATCTTGGCAGCACACTGTCACATGCAGTCCACAGCAATGATGAAACCTATGCCAGAATTGCTAAAAGCAAATGTGGCCTTTGGCAGACTACATGTAAATTTGTGAATACTGAGGTATCAGTTTACGTGCTGTGAAACATTGATGATGCACAGATGCCATGGCAAGAAGCTGAACCATTTTCAAATAGGCTGCCTGAAGAAACTGATGAAGATATGATGGCAGGACAAGGTCTTTGGTACTGGGGTTCTCATACAGAGGCACTCCATGCATCCACACTCTACTCATGAAACCACAGTTGAGATGGGCAGGCCACATCATCATAATGTCAGATTACCAAAGATCTTTCATGATGAACTGTAGGAAGAAAAGTGATCTCAGGTTGTTCAGAAAAAAGTTTCAAGTCATTAACATTAATCCTGTGTCTTGAGAAGGTCGTGCACAGGAGACAACTCCAGCAGCAGCAGTGTCATCCATATTGGAGCTACAGAATTTGAACATGTGGGAATTGCAGAGACAAGGCAGAAGTAGCACAAGTCTCAGATTTGCAGCACATCCTCTATTAATAAGCAAGCCCAAGCTGCATCTCCTTTCAAGTGTGCCACAAACAGTTCATAGCACAAATCGGCCTTATCAGTCACTCATGCACTCCCAGAAACCATATGTTAGAGATGTCATGGTCATCTTTCAAACTTGAAGGATGAACAACAAAAACAATAGCAAGACAGACTACACTGCATTACAAAATTAAATCTTTGGTATAAATTTAATAATTTCTGCAAGAAACAATTCCCAGTGATACAGTTGAGAATTATCAATGCATATGCAAGAAGCACGCTGATGGATAAGACCCATTTTGAAAACAAAACTGTTAATATGAAGTATTCGTATAGTAGATAGATTTAAAACATTGAAATCTGACATAAGACTGATTTTTTTGGGTCCAAGTGAACCTTGTCCATGTTATAAAAGAATTTTGTATGTCCACGAGACATTAACAGTGTGTTTTTTTGCATTTTCGGTAAGGTTTTGTCAGTTTCTTTGCACAAGCAATATATTTTTAATATTGTGCATATGACATTTTCTTTGTAACATCAAGGCTTACATCTTTAAGATGGCCTTGCATTATTATTTATAATTGTCAGTTCAACAAAAAATACTCAACTATTCTGGCCTCCACCAATTGTACAGATTAAATGTTTTTAAAATGCTAGTTCCAGGACTGATGGTTGTTGTTATTTAATTGCTTTTAGTGCCATCTTAGTAGTTTTCTATGAAACTTGTTATTCCTGCAATACATCTGATAAAAATAAAAGCATATGCGAAATCATTTCAAAAATGCAGACTTTTTTTATTTCTAATTAAATATATGACCAAAATGTGTCATTCATGCACTTTTTCTCCATTTTTATCAAGGTTGGCCATTTATCAAAATTCCACATTTGAATTTTGCAGTAATTTGAATATTTCAACAAAATAATAATGTTGGGAAGCCAATGACATCCACTAATACTCCTACACATTTGAAAATTGTATCAAGGATCTCTCCATAACACTTGTTTTCACTGGTATCTTAAAAATAAGATGATCCTAAATTGTAGTTTTAAAACTTTTTGTAGTTTTTGGGAACAAATCTTTATAAAGGTAATTAAAAATTGAAATTTTCAACCAAGTACAAATTTTGTGCTTAAGGTGTCATGGAGCTAGTGTTTTAAAGTGGCTTATAACAATGGCAAAATTTTCAAATGCAACAGAGTATAAATATATTTTCTATTATTGTACTTTTGCAGGACTTTGTTGTAGATGATGAATTCAGCAGTGCCATTTCGAAGAATTTACGTATGTCCAATCCTTCAAGATACAAGGGGTCCTCTTCTGATAAAAAGGCCATCGTAACTTTGTTAAGCAGAAGGACTCATTCCCAGGAATCCACAACCCAGTACTATGACTATACGTGTTAAAACAGTGGGACTGTTTTGGACGAACATTTCTCCCTTTACATTTTTTTATAGAAGAAATACAAGCAACAGAAGTTATGAGTGAGATCTTTATACTGTGTGAGGTTCCAACAAGAACTGGGTATTTGATGATACTAAATAATATTGTGATTGGTTCTTATAAGCTATGGACTAAAACTGCTGTGAAATAATTACATGATTGCCATGGATTGTACATTATATGCCTGCCCCATATTCCCTACGTAGATAACTTATATTTTTGATCACCATAGATGGTAGAGTTGAGTTATTGTGCAGAAGTCATTTTCCATCTCTCAGTCGCAGCAACCTTGACCTTTGAGCATGAAATCAGTCTAGTTCTTCAAGGGTATCTCAAGTGCAAACTAAGTTTGGTTTACTTGATTCTTATTGTGCAGCCTTCCTTAAAAACTTGGATGGTATAATTTTTAAGAATTTCTCAAACCTAGTTTCTGATAAGTCTTGCAAATAGATGTCGGTATGCATTTTATGATAAATATTTTGTCCGAATACACAAACCATGGCAGTCTAGGATTAATTTATCCAGTATCAGATTCTCTTGAATGCCATTGATGACCTAAATGTAAAATTATAAACAACTCTTTGGAAGACCCGAAGTCCATATACCTAATTTCTATAGCCCTTTTAGACCCAAAATTAGTAGGTCTGGAAATAAGGCCTAATTATTGTCAAAGGACCCTTATTTGAAGGTCCGTTGCCTAATTTCTTCAGACCCTAAATTAGGTCTGGAAAACAGTCCCAGTACTACATTTCCTAAAGTTGCAAAGCAATACTGTATGAACATATTTGATTATTTTTGCACATAAAGCTAGGTTTATGCCTTTAAAAAATTAAGGTTGCTCATTTGTAATCAAATATTTAGTTGGGATATCTTTAATTACCCCACTCTCTACATTTTGACAAATTTGTCAGGCTGGTTCCTTGGATATTGGAGAAATATTGTAATATTGTAGAATTAGTTATACAAACTTACCAGTGCACATGAAATTTTTCAGATAAAAAGGATATTTGTGGACTGGAAATAATTACCTCAGTATGTTGTGATATGAACAATGGGAGAGATTTGACATAGAACGATGTAGTTGCAGCTTCTAATTATTAAATAATGAAAAGCAACATGTCCACTATGTCATATGCAAAGAACAGACTTTATTGCTGCAAGCTTTCCTTCGATGCACTTTCTTGTAGAAATATCCTTGCTTATACATGTATATATGCTGAAGAAGGGAGATTTTACTTGTTTAATGCATGTAGAGTGACTGCCTCTGAAATAATTGGTTGGACCAGATATGGAAAGTGTCAACCCAGTGTTTGACAGGTCATCTTTGTCCAAAGATTGGTAATACCTTCTTTTGTGTATGCTGCAAACATTATTCCCACCATGTACTTGTATAAGTTTCCTCTATTTTAATTTTGTTATATAACCACTTTTTTTAAAACCCACTAATGGTCATAATATTACATTTTTACTTTATATGTTACCGGTTTGTGACAATTATTACCTCTGAATGTCATATATGCATAATATTTATGGGAATTTTATAAACATGAACCATTAAGCTATGTTGCCCAACGGTAGGTAATATAAATGAATGTTGTTTTAACTATGGGTGACACAAAAAAAATTTCATTTATTTTATTTACCCATTTTTTTACTTTTAACATTACTTGTAATATTTTTCCCAGAATTTCGCCTTTGGGTACAATAATAACTTTTACGTTTTTAACTATACAAAGATGTCTTCAGAAGGAACCAAATTATTTGCTGTATCTTGCTTGTATATTTACTTGTATATTGCATGTGAAGTGACCTATTTTCTATCAAATCTGGAATAGAATCACTCCAAATCTGGAAAATGAGTATATGTAATGAGATTGTGGCCATTATGTTGGTGAAGCTTGAGAATTAAACTTGCGTGGGCAAATGAAAACATCCAAAAATGGACATTAATGAAGACCCGGTATCCACTATTACAACTATCTTTGCTTATATTGTAAACTCCAATGACATTGCATTTGTACATTGAGATTCTTCATAGTACTGCTTTTATTTCTTCTAAATGCACTAATTGTTTTTAATGTACAGTAGTGATAATACCTCTATCCAACAGAAACCATGAGCAATTTTAAATCTCATTTAATTTTCATAATATAAACAGTATGTTGGAAGAAGTTCCATGACTCATGAAAATTTTATGAATGCTTTTAGGAAATGGTCAAACTGAGGTAATGTTTAATGACTTTTCTCAAATGCACTCAACAGTGTAGTTTAAGTCACTCAGGGATGGTTATAAACTGGCCTTTATTGATGTTGGTATGCCAGAAATACACAATACAGTAATCACTCTTCTATATCTCGAGACAACTAGTTTTAAATTTTTTTTACTCCATTAAAAATTGAGTTGTAACTTATTTCATAAATTTTGGCACTATAAAATATTGTATTTCTCATTAGTCACAGTATAGATGCTCTCTAAAACTAAATAGGTGCTAACAGCAATAACATTTTCCTGACTTTCAGTACTAATGACAATGGTGATGGTTTACAGTTGTATGTTTCCAGTTTATTATGTTGAACTTTCAGTTTATGTGTATAAATATAATTTCTCATGGTGATTGAAAAAGTAATTTTATGTTCTCAATTTTCCATTATTATGCCATCTTGTCTTGTGCAACTCCAAATGATTTTCATGACATATATATTCTATTTTTCTTTTTATATTTGTGAATTCACTTCATGCTGAAAGATCAATTTCATACAAGTCTTTTTAACATATCTGATACACGAGGTTCATACATGCATAAATCTTTTAAATAAACACTTTTATTTTTCACAGACTCTTGTTTACTTCCCCAGAAGTGTAATAACATTCTATCCAATCCATTCACTAATACTGTTACTCTGGCACAAATGGCACAGGGTATTTTTCTTTATAAACATCAGTTTTCCATATTAAATAATAATGGAGAAATGTACAAGTTCTATCCAATCCATGCACAACATACCATTTCTCAGGCACTAGTGTCAGAGGGTGTGAGATGGACAAGTTTCTCCCCATCAATTCAATAAAAAAAAAATCACTTTCCCATATAAAATGTCGAGAGGATCCAGTTCTGGCATTTGAACTGAAATTTACTGCAATTGACTGTAAACTAATTTGCAGATATTGTCAACCGACAGTGGTTGGATTGGCTTAATGGTTGAAGCATCTGCCTTGGATGGAGGTGGTCAAGGTTTTGAATCCCAGATAAGTCATACCAAAGATTTCTAAAATTGGTACTGATGACTGCCTCATTAGGTGCTCAGAATTAAGAGGTTAGTGCCTGGTGTCAGCATTAATGACTGGGTGGGGCAAGATGCTTCATGTCTGTGGCATGATGCCCCAGTGCTAGA
>QKMX01280314.1:2572-14985 GCA_003401595.1 Venustaconcha ellipsiformis | reverse complement strand
ATGGTGAGTGCTTTAGACCACTTGGCCACTTGGGGCCCTGGACCCAATTGGTAATTTACAGGCTAATATTTACAATGTTTGTGAATATATATCATGTGACCTTGTTTCTTGATCATGTCAAGCATGGATCAGCATTATTCAGATTGTTAATCATGTCAAGCATGGATCAGCATTAGTCAGATTGTTAATAACACTGTGTTCTGTAAGCCTTTCAGTTTCATTGGACAAATTGCAAGTTAAAAGGATAAGGAATGAAATACTGGGTATGTATCTGAAATTCATTTTCACATTTATGGATAACTCATATGACCATAAATACAGCATTCCTGCACTAATAATACCCTTCATTACAATTCTACAATGTGAACTTGGTCATGAGTTCTGTTTAGTTAAGTGGTAATAAATTATATGTATTATATACTTTATTATAAGGTAGTCTCTGGCTGTTATTGATGGTGTTATAATGAGGGAATTTTGTAGTTCCAAAGATCAAAATTCAGGAAACAAGTACCTGTAGTAAATTCTAGAATCAATTATATTGGATAGAATAAAATTTCATGTTAATGTATATACCCAGATATAAAATTTGGCTGCCTCATATTTAATACTAATGCATGTTTATACAGAGTTAGTATAAACCCACTGAAACTGAAAGGGACAATATATTTAAACTGTAATTTTATCTTTCCAGAAAACTTAAGGTAAGTTTCTGTCTTTCTTGGAAATCAGGACAGGCAGGGAGTAAAAAAAAATGTGATTGGACTCAGAAGTACAGATATTATTATTCAGTCTGCACTATAGGTGACTTCTGAGAATTTATTCTTACTTTTCTTGGTACAGTTGAAATTTGTGATAGCAAATCACAATGATTAAGTCTTTTCCTGGTTGTGTTACTATCTGATAACATGATAAGCTATGCTTGTGAAGTTAATATTTTTGGAACATTTTCAAAAAATATTTTGTAATAAAATTTACAGTATTGCCTGAAGAGACTTACATATAATTATTTCAAAAATATAGAATGTTTCGTATTTAATAAACTGGTTGATTTTATGGATGATTTAATTTATAATTCACATAAATTTATTTCAAGGAAAATTAATTTGTTTTATAAGGTTTTTCTTTCTTTTTAAAAGATTTATTTGTTCCAAATATAGAAATTTGCTACTCAAAATAAGTGTTATAATTGTTCTTATTGATTGGTCCTCCAACCATAATCACTGGATTTTATTCCTAATTGGATGTTACAGTATCTGTACTGGCACAGTCTATAGACCGGATCAATATTTCCTATATTTGATTTGGATACTGAGTGCAACAGCTATAAAAAAAATAATTTGCTGGATACAATTGTATGCCTTGGTTGCCCTGTGGGAATCATTCCATCATTCGTAATGGTAGTGGCATTAGGCTTCTTTTTTATTTCTAATAATTATTGAAATATTGCTTTTGATGAGTCTGAAATGTTCAATAGGGAATTTTAGGTGGAAAACAAACTGCTATCAATTTTCTCCATTTTTCAAATGGTCTTATAGCTATTTTAGATCTTTTGAAAATGATTTCTTGATTATGCAAGTACAGTATTTAAACTGTGGTTCATATATGTTCTTTCAAGAGGATAGATGCTATAGAATTGCTAGTTTAAAACATAATTATCTTTTGATTGTCTTTAGAAAGGATTGCTATTTAACAAAATTACATATATTCAGGCTGATAATTTTAATTTTGTACAAGCTCACAAATTTAAAAACATGTATGAAGAATTTAAGTTGGCCCATACCTGGCAAAATGTTTTGCAAACAATGTTTTTAATATTTTCATTGTGTAAATTGTTAAAACACAGCATTTTTTTAAAAATTCCAAATTATTTTATGGATTCCGTCTACTTACATTTATTTTGAGAAGTGAATTAAATTTTTATTTTTTAGAATGTAATTGTTGTGTAGGAAGTGCTTAAATAGAACCTGTGATTGATTATTATAAAATAAACAGGGTTTCTGGTGGCAATTCTGTGTTCACCACTATTGACACATCTGTCAAGTGGACTATACTTTTGTCTTTGATGAAGTGGACAGTGTTAATGGCAATAACATTTGTGTACAGAAAGTCAAATGCTGAAACTAGAACAACAAAAAAACATAATGGTTGGTTTTCTGGATCTTAGCACCTTTTCAGCATATGATAGGCTATATACATGGTGGTCAGTATGCTAGTAGAGGAAGAATGACTGACCCACTGGAGGCTACTGGCAAGCTTTCTCACATACACATGTTGATGAAGCTGAGACTTTAACCAACATGGACAGAAGGGCCCAGGGGACATAAATAAAATTGATTATATGGGTTATCTTCCTTGAGGTTGTTACTAATAAACATTCACATCTTTCAACAATACCAGTTCCCATTAAGACAGAAAAACCTTAAAATGATTATCTCCATTTCTTGCCAGTTATGATATGCTCCACAGAAAAACCTTAAAATGATTATCTCCATTTCTTGCCAGTTATGATATGCAAAAGAGCCTGCATCTACACCCCTGAGCACACAGAGGATATGGGAAGATCTTGAAAGGTTTTCTTTTTATGGAATAAAATTCTCTCAGTGGGATAATTAGATAACTTCCCAACAGCAATGTTGCCAGTAGCATTATGTATATATTTGTCTACCTAACAACCATATTGTAGCAGGTGTAGGGTAAGGGGTGTGTCTTGTTACTTGTGAAGGTTGAAATTAATACCATTGCTATGTTGAACTCCACCCATTATTAAAGGGGCTTTGTTTGGGAGGATTTTTATAACCAGTATTTTACTATTGGTGTTGTTAAGGAAAGCAGTCTGGAAATATGTTGGTTTTTTTTGGTGTGGGGTGGGGAGATAAATAATGATTGAAGACATGCAAATGTTCAGATTTGAATTCTTTTCTTTTACTTTACAAAGTAAGTTCCACAGTTGATTTATAATATAGAACATGATTATTAACTAAACTTGACAAAATTACCATTTGAAAACATGTTTGCTTTATTGCAGTTAAAATAATTAAATTGTAAATTACTGCAGTAAAAAGTATGAGGTATAAATAGCTACACTAGAATTTTATGATTTTTTTTATTACAGGAATTAAGGGTGGCAGTGTTATATTATTACTTTACTAAAAAGAAATTACAAAAATCTGCTTTGATTTCTTTTTGTGTGAAAATATTCAGTAGATGTTAATATGCTATGTAAAATAACTTCAAAGTTTCCTCTGTTATAATGAAGTGAAAAGAACTTCATGGCAACACCTACATGGAATAAATTATATGCATTGAAAAGAACTATATGGCAACTTCTATGATGAATAAATTGATTACACTTTTGAAATAAAGAGATTAGTATGTACAGGGTATGAGGAATGGACTTCAATATTAATGAAAAGATGAAAAGAACTAAAGATCACCAACCTGCTTAATTTAAGCTCTCATTTCCTGAGCCAGAGAGGCAATTCATATCTTTTACTTTTGAGCAAAAAAAAATGAATTCCATCTGTGTTAATACACCCCCCACCAAAGTACCATGTTCTTGGTGCCTGTTAACTTGTTTGATGTGCAGTTGTTGCCTTGCCCACAGATGAATACTTAATTGTTTGTCTCTCTTTTACTCACAGCATATTTTTACCTTGTCAGATTCAAAGGCAGTAACATAGAGCAAACTGGATAAGTTAATGGAGGTTTTGGTCTTTGCTGTAAGCTAGACAGTCCTTTACTCAGAAGAAAGAAGCTGTTATGCTGTAATTCCTTTCTTTAAGGTGCTCAGATAATTATATAAACATTAATTTTTAATTTTGAAGGTGCTTGCACCTAACATTTGTAAAATGTAAAGAAAGGTAAATGTTTGCTATATCAAAAACTGATATGAAAAGTTAGAATTGCAATTTGTAGGGATAGATAATCTTTGAAAACTAAGAGGATATGAAAATTACTTTAAAAAGAGAGGCACCTTTAAAAAAATAGCTAATTTATATCATTAAAACTGTAGGATTCATTGAACTTAATGTAATGCTTGGAAGCTCTAAATATTCAAGAAAATATTGAATACAATTTTGCCATTACTGGATTAATCTATTTTGCCAATAATGTAGTCAGTATCTCTTTATTTGTTGCAATTCTTTTTTTTTTACAGTATTTCATTATTCTCCATTTTAATTTTTCAAATTTTTTTTTATATAAGTAAAATGTGGCAAGAGAAATAAACAATATTAGCAGTTTGTCAAATAATTTAGATATTATGTCTTGTACTTAAAGAAAATGTGTGTCTGTTTATTTGGAATTAGTGCCTGGCTTTCTACAGATTGGAGGTAATTTTCTTCTTGTGGACATGTGTGACACTTTAATATGTAGCTATTGATGAGACTGCTTCATGTTCAATAGCATCTTTAATAGTGGCTAGATTTCATTATTGATGCTTTTGAAGTGTGAAAAATGGGCATTAGACTGAACACTTATTTGCACCTGAATGATTGACCTATGTTATTGAAAACATTCATACTCATGGTTCCCAAGACCTGGGCATCAGCGCAACCCACTTAGTTCCAGAGACAGCATCATTATCTTTTCTGTGGTGGTGGTGTTGGTGGCAGGGTATGTGGGTGTATCCTACCTCTAAAGGCAATCACTGTCAAAAGAGGCAATGTGGCTGTAGATGCCAGATTTGGTCAATCTGTTAGTATTATATGGCCCCATATACATGTAGTTTTATGGTTTGATAGATTCTAGCTAAATAGGCCCGTGCAATATAAAGGTGACTACAGGTGACCAGGAACTCTTTCTGCTGTGAAATGAGTTGAAAACTAAGTCATAGGCCAAAAATAACTGTCTGGACATCAGGTGAACCCTGGTTTATTTAATTTAAAATTATACCTGTGAGATGTGTTAGCATCACCAAGGTAGTGGAGTTAGCCAGTTGTAATTTTATACAATTGTACATGTAAGGGTGTGTAGACTCATCACACAAACTTGGGTGAAGGTTGGTTGGGTACAAAGTACATGTGTTCTGTGATATGCATCTTAAACGGCAATTCAAGCATTGACTGACATGATTGCCTTGTCTTTTCAGAAAAGGAAAAATAAGACAAATTCGAAAAGAATTAAAAAAAACTTTAACAGATTTTTAAAACTTGTTAATGATAGCTGTTGAGGAAATTGTCTCTAGCTAGGTAATTTTTTTTTTTAGGAATTGTTTTCTAGGATTTTTTTTCTGAACATTAATCTTTCACTGGGAAGGCGAATTTTCAACCAGTTAAAAACTATTATTTATCTTTTTTGTCAGATACTATTCTCTTTTGACCACAGATGGTAGGCATGAAAACGCTCAACATTTTCTTGCATTGAAACTTGATAAATATTCAGGCTTGGAAAAACTTTAATCCTTTAACCCACATCATATTTTCAGGAGTTTAAATGTCAACAGTTACTCCATAATTTCTTACAATGAATTGTTTTTTTTCATTGGAAAGGGAAAAATAATCTTTTAATGATAATGTAACCCTTGGTACTGAATGTTCATGTCTGGGTGAAGTCACTAAGTATATTCTACTATTTTTCTGGATCTAGTCCTCTTTTATAAGTATGCCAGTCTAGTGTTTGCCCTGATTTTGACACTTGGCATGCAGACATCTTGGTGGGTAGATTTGTCACTTCTATGGTCCTAACATTTGCATTATAGATGTCTTTACATGGATCTAATGGTGACTCAACATGTCAACAATAAAAAAAAAAAATTAAATAAGTTAAGAGTGACACATAGAATTACCTTTAATTATACTCTGCCTTGAGCAAAATGTGTGTCATCTTATTTGTTTTGTGAGGTTTTATGGGTTTGATGACATTTTTCAGCTCACGATAGACTGACTATTCATGGTGGCCAGTATATTTGGTGGAGGAAGAACCTGGGAAAACCCTGGGAAGTTCCACCAATGCACAAGAAGCAACTGGCAAGCTTTCTAACATACCCATGCTGGTTGAGATGAGACATGAACCCTTGCTAACAGGGGTTAGATATTGATGATCTGTAAAGGTGAGCACCTGACCACATGGTCAACAGGGGCTATCATATCATCTGGAAGCTTGTACTGAAGGTATGTAGGAAGCCACATGGTCAACAGGGGCTATCATATCATCTGGAAGCTTGTACTGCAGGTATGTAGGAAGATAAACTTGCCTCTTGTCTAATTTATGTTATAAAGTCTGAAAACAAAACATCAACAGCCCATTTCTGGTGTACAAGTAAGGTAGCCATGTTCTTATAATTGCATAAAAGCATGAATTGCATAAATGCATAGACTTGTTAGATTTTTATAAAATTGATATAATTGCTGAATATTTACCACATAAAAAAAATTAATCCTTAGAAAATGTTAAGCGCAGTGTTTAATTGTAAATTTTTTTAGTTTCATATCTTTTTTAGTCACAAATTGTGTGAACATGCATAAAAAAAATTTCTTTTAAGAATTTTCCAAATAATTTTATGGTTTTTGGTGAAGGATTGTGTTAATATTTGCCCAGTTCTGACATAGCAGATTTTACACTAAAGAACCATTTTTGATTATATGGTAAAATTTGCATTTTACTCTTAATCCTTTTTTTATTGATTGATTGATTGATTGATCAATCAGTCTATTGATTGATCAATTGATTGATTGAATGGTAGACCATGCCTGTAGATTTTATCATCTTATTAAATAAATTCCTTTTGGTTCATTGAAGTACATTTTGAAGTTTGGTCATAAAAGAAGTAGAAAAACATATCTTGCCTTGCTTTATGATTACTTAAATAATTTAAATTAATAGGTTATCTTTAGTGTAGGAATTAATTTAGCATATTAAATGCTTCTTTTTAGAAACTTAATTAATTGTTCCCAAGTGTTCAGTTGCCTTTGAATTGGTAAGTGACAAGTATCCTGATATGATTTTAGTATAGAAAGGATTAATTGAGTGTCAAAACTTAAAGAAGACTTTATTTTGGTTGGGTTAACTACTTTCACAGTATATTATAAAAGTTTAGAGAATCAAACATTTTTATTGATTATACCTTAAACTAGGCTTCAGTACTGCTCATAATTATGACTTTCTTTTATAGTGCCAAAACTTAATTTAATATGTTCATTTAGAAAGTAAATAAATCTGATGGTCAACAGTGTTATGAAAATTAATCTCTACATTTTGTGAAGAAATCAAATTAAAAATAGGTTGACAGCAAAACATTGCTGTTATAGATTTAAATAATATGCCTGCTGATTTTGATTTTTTTTGCTGTGACCCATTTTTATGTATATTATATTTATTTCTGTTACAGGTGCTCTATTGCTCTATATGAACTATTCACCTTTGCTTATAGTGTTCATTCAAATTCATGTTGTACACTGGTTCATTGCTATGTTTATATACATTACCTTGTAGATAATAAATTATCTGGTCAACATTTATTGAATGCTGATTCATGCTTGATACTGTGTCTATAACAAAAACACTAGATTTAATGTAGACACTGAGAAACCAAATACAAATTCACAGCAAACCTTTCAGGTATAAGTAAAACAATGATATATATTTGATGAAATAACAGTATCTATCGGTAGGATAGATAGACTGGATGCATTAAAATGGTTTTCTTACATGTTATATGATCACAGCCATCTCAGAGTCAGTCTAAAAAAGAGACTTATCAAAGATTATCAATTTAATTGTTTCCCCCAGTCTTTATACAAAATTGGGGACATTAAATTGGTTCCATCCATTCAAACTTTAATTTTTTCTTCCAGCTGTTCATCACACACTTTTGTATCCAGACAATAATTGCATTAATTAATATTAGAATTCAACCAAACTTGGTATTCATCTTGATTGTGATGATATCTAGTTTGAGTTCTATGTCAGCCTTATCTTTTGCCAGAGTTATAGCCCCTGGTTTTCAAACCCACCTACTTTTGCTTCTGGTTTTGATCCAGATTGGTGTGTAGCTTGGTATTTGTGATAACTTTGGCAGAGTTTTTGTCAGTCTTCTACATCATTATTTGACACAGTTATAGCCTCTGATTATTGGACTGACCCACTTTCTTTTCCGCACAGAAAATTGCTTCATTATTTTTATTGGCCATCTACACCTTTTGCCTCAGTATTTGGTGTGCAGCTTGATATTGATGAGACCTTAGCTGGTTTTAAATATCAACCTGCTGTGTCATTGTGTAGGAGTGCTATAGCCCCTGGTTTTCAGAGCCATTCACTTTAATTTCTGCACGGTATGAGCTACTGTTAGTTTTCATTGGATTTCAGTCTCATTTTTTATGGAATTTGATGAGATTTTGGCATATTTTGATTTTTATTGTTGCTTCATGTTTAGGGTGCAGCACAATTTTTAATGGAGCTATGACCTTGCATTGTCAGACTTGCCAACTTTTATGTGCATTAATACCCTTGTTATGCAACTTGATGTTCATTACATCTTGTCATGGTTAGACTTTTTAGCATTTGATATGTATCATCATTTATCAGAGTTGTGGCCCTTGGCTGTTGGATTCACCCATACTTCTGTGCATGCAGTAATGTCCCTAATTATTTTTGCTGGACTTAAGTAAAACTTTTATAAGCAACTCTATTGTTATGATGTTTGCAAATTTGATTATTAGCTTCCGGTATCATCATTTAGTGAAATTATGGCTGCTGAATGTTGGATCCACATTTGGTATTCGTCTTGGTATTCATGAGACCTATCTTGTCAGTGTTGTATTTTGTCAGTATTGTCATCCTTTACAAATATACCTTATCCAATTAACTAGATCACCTTTGTTACCATGTCTTTTTCTCAACAAAACTACACTCCCCTACTTTCATTGAAAAGCACAATTATCAGTATGCATTTGGAACTTTACTTCTTTGAAATAAAAAACACCATGGAAGCCAGAGCAATGGCACCAGTTAGGACAATGCCGTTATAAAGAGATAGGTTCAGTGAGTACAGAGAATTCAACGTACTGCATGTTGCTTAAATATAGCATCAGTATGTGTGGTGTCTCGTACAGCTGAACTTTTAGCAACAGACGGAAATACAAATGATGGAAAACAAGAAAGAAAACCCATCCGTGAATTGCACAGATTTTGATCCCTTATGCTTTTGATGTGTCTAAATTTATAGTGTAATTAGAAGGTTTGTGTGCAGTAGTCGGCAAATTCTACTTTGAAATTAGTTAACTTAAGTATAGTAGCTCTTAATGATGGAAGTATCAGATACTAATTACCTTTAGTTCGTGACAAACTGATGTTATTTTTAGTTTCAGTTTCTGACATGTTGCTTAATAAAATCAATATTTTAAATTGTTCTCATGTAAATACATAAAAATCACGATGTCACTGCTTTATGTCAATAATTGATGTCTTATGTCACCACTGTATTTTTCATTGCACCAGCAATCAATGTTTTCTATAGAAAATGTTATTCATTTTATTGAAGGTCATCAGACTGCAGGGGACTTGTATACAGCCAATCATTCTTTTTTAGTCTTTTTCCCTGGCTTCAAATATCGCTTAATTTATGCAATACACCAATATGTGTAAGTATTAAGTGCATTTTGATAATGGGAAGTGAATTATAAAAAACTTATAAATTTGATTTCATATCATAGTTAGTGAGAATTTTTATCCAATTTTTAAAATTCACAGGTGAACTACACTGTTAGTAATGTAGTCTTGCAGCTTTATTTTGTAGTGATGCTTGTTGGAGTGATCAGTACAGACTCAGACCAATCCAATTTTGTTTCCATATAATAATATCCTTGGCTTTTTCCACTTCATCCAGATTTGTTATGCTGCCTAATAAAGATGAGGCCTTGGCTGATTTCAGGAATCAGCAACATCATCTTTGCATAGCCTTTGCTAAATTCACTGGTTGGCCTTCAGTTGTTTGTCTTCTGACAAAATGAGGCCTTAGCTGAATTCATTTGTCAGCCTTCTTTGTCATATTGTTGTCTTAACATTAATTAATTTGTCAGCCTTCTGTGCCATAATGAAGCATCAGCCATTTTCAGCCTCTTGTGTCTTGGCAAGGCTTTATTTAACTCATTTGTCAGCCTTCTATATCTTGACAAGGCTTTATTTTAACTCATTTGTCAGTCTTCTGTGTTGACAAGGTTTTATTTGAACTCAATTGTCAGCCTTCTGTGTCATTGTTTAAAACGTTATTAATTCGTAGAATTAATTGTTTTTGTAGCATCTTGCCATATAGCATCACTTGACATCTATAAACTAGAATAAATTTGCAGTCTTAATTCCCAGTTTCATTTCTACCTGCTATATATTATCAATGATTCTAATGCAGATATACATTTGTGTTAGCTGCATTTAAGATTAAACTTTGGCCTACAGTGTCCATGAGTGGCTGTCCATTTTCACCTTTGTGAGTGTTTGATTTGGATTTTTAATGTAGCTTTAAAAAAATGTTCAGTCATTACTACGATGTCTGCACTCTGACAGATTATAGTAATGTCTAGCACTGGGGCATTATGCCACAGAGAATGTAGCATCATGTCCCGCTCATTCACATTATCCTGACCCCAGGCAGACCAGACTTAGCATTAACCTTTTAATGCAGTGTGGCAAGCGATGCAGCTGCTGGTACCATTTTTATGTCTTTGGTATAGTATCACTCAGGTGAGGATTTGAATCCACAACCCCCCGCATTTGAAGAGGTTGCTCAAATCACTAGGCCAATGCTTAACCACTAGGCCACTTGAATTGTCCCATTTTCACCTATTTTTATATTGTTTTGGATTTTCACCTAGCTGTATTTTTATGTGGTGTTTGGAAATTTTCATTGATATTGTTGGAAATCAGTGCATTTTTGATCCAGTTTCCTCTTTAAGGTATCAGTTAATTGTATGTGAAATATCTGACTTTGTTCAGTATAAATATAGGTTCTTTTCTGGAGATGAAAATCATTTTATTTTGAAAGGATTTTTACATGTTGTGATAAGATATGTTTGTTGTGACAATAAAGGGGTACTCATAAACGGTTCAACTTGGCACTGCCATTCTTTTGTACTGATTTGTTTTGTTTGATTATCTAATGAGTTTGAAAATGTATTTACATTGATTGTTCATGAAACTTTATTTTGGTGCTAGGCGGCTTCAAAGATTCTTTGTGCTGCCTGACCATGGTACCCAATTAATCCTTTGGAAAATATGAGAATAATCTGCCTACTTGTCTGCATATTAGAATTTATTTTTTTTGTTGTTGAAATTTCTCAGTGATGAAAATGAAATAAATAATTTAGAAATTTTGGACGCCTTGTATAGCTCTCATTTGCAGTTAGATTTGCTTCCAGCCATGACAATGTTATCATCAGTGATGGAGGAAATCACAATAATAAATCATAATAAATTACACTTACCTCAAATTACCCCCACTAATAACAAAATCTCAAGTACTGAACTAATTACCTGTACCTTACCTGATCTAGATTATGGCAGAATGCTTTGTCTAGATGCTACTGTGAAAGGCAAAAAATTATGATAACTAAAGGATAAAAGGGGAACTAAAGCTTCACAAATTTTCACATTTTTTAATTATATTGTCAAATATAAAAGTAGCAGTATTTCAGTCAACTAAAGAATTATAACAATTTCATTGGTTTTGATAAATTTAACCAGTAATGAATCTTGTCTGCATTGAATCTTTGTGATCTTACCACCCAGGGTGGAGATTGAATGACAAGTCACAGGACAGTGTTAGGTGGTGTGGGACAAGGCAGTGAGGTCATTAACTGTATGCAAACAGGTGTGGATAGCATTTTCCTTTAATAATGAGATTAGAAGTTCTTAGGAGTTGTTTGGGGAAGTCCAAGGGACATGAGCACTTTGTTTAGTAGTGTTCTGTTTGCAAATTTCATGCTTGCTGACAAATATAAGACAGCCAAACTTTTTGATTGAATGCTATTATATGCTAAATATGAATCTTATTAAATGCTAAATATAAATGTTATTAAATGCTAAAATAAATGTTATTAAATGCTAATATAATGTTACTAAATAATAAATATGAATGTTACTGACACTAAATATGAATGGTACTGATTACTTTATATGAATGCTAATGAAAACTAAATATCAATGTTATTAAATACTAAATATAAAAATTATTACATGCTAAATATGAATGTTTCTAAATACTAAATATGAATGTTACAGTTTACACTTTTGTTGATTCTCATTTCTTTACTTAACTGTTTACCAACATTGCTGATGATTTCAGATGATATTTTTTAAACGTCAGGATGGAATATAACATAGAATGCAAGTACATTTTTATGCAAAAACCTACCAGTTATTGTTGTTCATTTGCATATAGAACATTTTTCTGAGAGAGAGAGAGAGAGAGAGAGAGAGAGAGA
>QKMX01280250.1:7775-17796 GCA_003401595.1 Venustaconcha ellipsiformis | reverse complement strand
ATGTATAACCTATCTTGTGCTGAAAAATGACATTAAACCCGACAACAACAGCAATAATATTGACTGTATTGTTTGATGCAAAGGTAAGGTCTTAAAATTGTAACTGTAAAATGTAAAATTTAGGAAAATAAACATAAGCATGTAATGCTACAAGAGTAAAGATACAAGATAAAGATTTTGCAACTCTGTAAATAGTATATAAAATAAAATGGTAAAAGAAAGAATATAAAATTCTTAAAAATATAAGGGTGAAATTTGTTATACAAATATCATTCTTTCAAAAAGGTTCAAAACCTTGTGGTTGTGTGTACATCATCATAAAGTTTCTTAATGGAGTTTACATTAAGCAGCATCTTTGTCTCACAGGGTGTAGATTGATGACAAGAATGCATTCCATTGTTAGTGGACACTAGTGGATATGTACTACGGTTGAGGTTCGCCCTTCATAAGGTAGGATAAGTCAGCTGTGTGTGTATTCAGAACAACACAACTGCATCTGTGATATTTTTTCTGTGAAAGATGCTACTCATAATGGATGGGTTTGATGTTCCAAAGCTTGTTGGTTAAGTTATCATTCTACATATTTTAAATCCGTACATTCAATCTTCCACCTAGAAATGGTTGATTATAGTTCAGCTTGTTTAACTTTCAGTACCAGGAATTCACCATTAAAATACATGTAAGAGTCAGTTATACTACTTTGTATTTATGGAACAACAGAAATGATAGAACCTGTTACATGGTTTATTTGTTACCAAGATATTTAATACGTGGAAATCCTGGTCTGCTATGAACCTTGCTTGATAAGTTTCCAGTGGTGTCTTTGGCTGCCTTAACAGGGCACTAACAATGTAACATGCTAATATATTTTTTGCCTGTATGGTTGTTGCATATTTTTCATAATGTGTAGAATCTTCTTAAATAAACAAGGCTACAGGTGTTTTACACCTGCTCGGACCATCTTCTCCTTCATGCTTGACTCTTATCAGGACAGCTTTATGTGATAAGGTCTAGACTAATAGAACTTTTTTAATAATGTGCTGACTTTTAATAAGAGATTTAGAGATCCCTATTTTTGTCAGAAGAGGTGGTCTCTCGAGAAAGGTTTTACTTTATTGCAATTTCATTGAGTACAATGGATCTATCTAGCCATATCTTGTTGATTAAATAACATCAGATTTCTTGAACTCATTACCACTGTTGTCAGTTTTATGGTAAAGAGTTTCTGAGTATTAAACATAGCAAGCCCAATGATACAGGTCATACATACATTAAATGTTCTTCATTGTTATTGTTGTTACAATTCACAGATGTCAGGATGTGTTCTTACAAAATGTTCAACTGGAAAACAACATTGCCCGAAACACTGCCCTTAAGGAGAACGTGTTCATGATGGTCACTAGCATTGAGCTGCGGATCCCTCTGTTCCTGGTGGGAAAACCTGGCAGTTCTAAATCCCTGGCCAAAACCATTGTGGCAGATGCCATGCAGGGAAATGCAGCTCACATGGATCTCTTCAGAGAATTGAAACAGGTATAGCGGAACCCCACTCTGACACACTTTATTATAACAAAATTTGGCTACAGTAAAGTTGCTTCAGGCCTTTTTTTCATAGCTCATGAGACTGTATGTTCCTATAAGTTTATGGTATGATCATTAGTCCATCATGCCTAAAATAGTCACTTCCACATTTGTACCAAGAATAGGGATGTACCAGCAAATGGCTACTATTATTAAAAGTGCAGAAACCTTTAAATGATTTCTCAAAAACTGCACAACAGTGTTTGAACAAATTTAACATGAATGGCTTTTTAATGCCCTGGCTGCTTGTAATGGCTTTTGTATCTAATATACTTTTGAATGATTACTTATTTTTTATCAAATTTATAGAACTATTTTATTCTGCCTCTGCTTGCTGCAAGTTTTGACATGTTCATCCCAGGAAACTATTGTGCACCATTGTAGTTAACAAAACATTGTGGATGACTTGTACTTTGGGATAAAGAAGCCTATTGATTTCAGGCTCAAAAACTAAAA
This sequence comes from Venustaconcha ellipsiformis, assembly GCA_003401595.1. Classification (NCBI taxonomy): domain Eukaryota; kingdom Metazoa; phylum Mollusca; class Bivalvia; order Unionida; family Unionidae; genus Venustaconcha; species Venustaconcha ellipsiformis. Next base: position 15,759 of record QKMX01280250.1, on the reverse strand, counting down.
GGGTCAAGATCATTAAGACTGGAAGAAGAAAACTAGTTACTGCACAATCAGCTAAGTTCTACTTGTATAGTTACCTGACTTTTTAGATAGCTTTCACTGTGGTAAGGAAGAAGTGTATTGATTTCAGATCACCAAGTTTCATATCAAGGTCACTGTAATTGAAAGAAGAAAAATGTTTTCTGCACAGTAACTTGAGTTTTCCATCATCTTTAATTACCAAACTTTGTGAGTTGGTTTGCACTTTGAGCAGTAAATGACCCAATCCATTTCAGGTCAATAGTGAAGGTATAAAGTCGCTGTCTGAAAGAAGCAATATTGTTTCTGTGCAATAAACTGAGTTACTTGTTATCAGCGATTACCACGCAGCATGGATGACTTGCACCTGGTCTCCAGAAGAACCCTGTTGATTTTGGAATGAAATATTCAGTTGTCAAAGTCATTGTGACTGAGAGAAGAAAAATGTTTTCTCTATAATAACAGTAGCTCTACATCACATATCTCAAGCAAGCATTGTGTGTAGCTTGCACTCAGGGTTAGGAAGAAACTTACTGATTGTAGGGTCAAATGGTCTTGTAAGAAAAAATGGTATCTGCACAAAAATTTCAGTTCTCAAGCATGTGATTTCACCAAAGTTTGTGGATGACTTACACATTGGTTAAGAAAGAAGTATATTGACATGGGAGACAAAGGTTTGAAGGTCACTAATTTAAAAGAAAAAGCTTTTTTGTATGGAAACACTAGTTCTAGAATTATATACATTTTCCTGGGCATGTATATTGTTTTGTATTTAAATTATAAAAGAAGACTATTGGTCTTGGGGTGTATAACTTTGCACCAAAATTAATAAAGAAACATATAGGTTTGGGGGTCTAAAGATCTGAGGTCATAGTCATGGTATATCAGATAAGAAATTAAGTGTTCTGAGCAGTAATTAAAAGCCACATACCTTAAAGAGAGATCAAGGTTATTGAGATTGAGACCTGTTGGTCAATAATATCCAGTCAGTCAGGCTCTACTAGTATGAACAGAGGGAACTGTTCAACACTTGGTTTATGTGAAATGTTTGTATTAAAAAGAAAATTAATTCAAAATGGTATGTGGGCTTTGTAACATTATGCCTGTTCTCAACTCATTTAGGTTCAGATGGTATCCTTCCAATGCAGCCCACTCTCAACACCAGATGGAATTGTGGGAACTTTCCGTCAGTGCGCACAGTTTCAGAAGGACAAGGACTTAGATAGATTTGTTTCTGTGGTTGTTCTTGATGAAGTTGGGCTTGCAGAGGACAGTCCCAGAATGCCTCTAAAGACACTACATCCTCTCCTGGAAGATGGCTGTCAAGGAGACGAAAAACCAGAATTGCACAAAAAGGCAACTTCCATTTAATAACTTCATTTTCATAAAGATAATTTAACCATGAAATATCTAGGCATATTTGGTATCTTTAAAGTAGCATATAGTATTATTGATGCTCATTTGTCACACCATCTTGTTTGTCATGGTTAGAGGTCAAATTTAATTTGAGACTTACTTTAAAAAGATGCAAAATAAATTTCTTTTTTTCACCTACTTGCCCTTCATTTTCAACTTTTAAAAAACTTTTCAAGGACCTAATGGATTGAAGCCAAGCTTAGTACAAGGTTTTGTATTTAGAAAGCTTAGATGAAGTTTGATTTTTATCTATGCTGGTCATAGACCAGAAGAGTTTTTGTGATGACTTTTGGGAAGATTGCCACCAGAGTTAAGAGACACATTAATCTTGATGGTTCCAGTGGGGTTTTCACTAAAAGACTTCTTATAATGTCTAGTTGGTCATAAATTAAACTGAGGCAAAAATACCTTCAGTATTGACTCCATGTTTGTCATCTTGAAAATCTTATATTCACTACCTTTTTTGGTCATATTGATGTGGATTTTCATCAGAACAATTCAGTATGATATTTAGTTCGTCCTAAATGGAAATGGTGCTAATCTTTTATCTGATATGGTAACAATTTTATTGCCATCTTTAAATCTTGAATGAATGGTCATATAGACAAGGAGTTTTACATGAAAGACTTTTTATGATGTCTGTTTGTGGACCTAAATGAAAATGGCACTAATCTTATACATGTATTCAATACAGTTAATAGAAGGTTTCAAGGTTTCATGACTTTGAGTGACTTGTGTCAATATCTTCTGGCAGAATTGCAGTGAGTAATGACCCTCCAATCTGATTTGTAATTTGACTGATGGGGTAATTTATGCCATGTGGAAGCAATTCTATTTCATTTATAATTTTGATCATGCAGAATAGGAAAATAAAACTCAGCAAATGAACCAGGCTTGATATGTACTTGGCATATATCTCATTCTCTGATGATCAGATTTAATATCCTGTCCAGATGTGAAGGGAGAATTGTTGTTAGTGTGACCTTCATTAATAGGATGGGAAATATATTTTTCTAGCTGTCATGGTGTCATCAGTATCATCAACAAAGTTAAAGTTTAGTGATAAAGTTTTTGCAAGGAGTTTTTTTAACAACATTGTATGGGTTCCAGTGAATCAATGGTTTCTGCATATTAATTATTCTTTAATTTGTGCACATTTGTGATATAGTTGGCACATCTGAGTAAGTATTGCATTTGATCTAGAATTTACATTAAATCCATGACTGTTGCATTACATTGCATTTTATCAGTAGTTAAATGTATTAATTGCTTTTAAGTAGTCAATATTTTATTTCTTTTCTTCAGAGTTGAATTTCCAGTCATTTTTCATGGAATAACCTGTCATTGAACATGTTTTCAATTTTATGATATTGCTTTTGGGGTATCATGCACTCTGCTCTCCTTGTGAACTTAAAATGCACTTTCTGAGTCACAAAATCTTGCCAAACTGTGTCAAAGTTTGGCAGGTATATTAGTGGCAGGAGGAAGTGACTGAACTAATGTTAATGATGATGACAATGAAGGCACCTGACTTTGGTATTGGGAATAATAGCTCATCCATTCAAGCACAGACAATGGCAAATCTCTCTCTCAAGGAAATTGAGAATGGGTGTCTGCAGCTGTAGTTCTTGAAAAACTGTTGATCCAGCTAATATAAACTGCTAATAATCCCAAATTAAAATCTTGGTTGAAAAATGTCTAAAATAAGAAATTAAAATTTGACCCATGGAGTCATAATGGTCCATTTTCTTGAAATAATGGAGTAACCACTGGCCATGATGACCATCTTTAAAATCTAGTTAATGCTGCTCTAACTTCAGATGTGTTGGTCATATTGATTTTCATTTCCCAACATGGCCACACTGTTAGCCTTATTGAAATCTTTTCATCTGCTGATTCTCTTGAACACAAGGTTGCATTGTTATAGCTTGAGTCCTTAACCATCTACAGTTGCCAAATGTTGCAGATGGCATGCAGTTTGTGTAAGGAAAAACCATGATGATTTCAGAGTCAAAAGGTCAGTAGTCAAGGTCACTTAAACTGATAGAAAAATATGGTTTCCAAACACAGGACATGCATATCATTTGCATATCACAGTAGTCTATATCATTGTTGTATATACCTAAAATTAATCTGCACTATATAGCAAGAACTTTGCTGATGTATTCTATACATGCATAGTCATTTGTACCATTCTTGATGTCTATATTTCAAGGTAACTGACAATGACAAAGATTTCTTTTTACTGCAGTGGGCTTGGAAATATTTTAACTCTGACATACAAGAAAATATATTTGTTGCCAGTTTTGGCATGTGAGAGCTTTTCCAGAATTTATATGATATGGCTTTCATACTCTGTAGTTTGAAGAATAAACATATGTCAAATGGACTTGTGAATTCCTTGATATTTATTTTACCAGTATAGCATTAGACCTTCCAAGGGACTCTTTTCCTGGAGGACTCTAGTTTTATCCATTGTATAGATTACACCAAAATGACACCTTTCTTTGCAAACATTCTAGTACAGTTTCTCATTATTGTATGGATGAATATCAATATTTAACTGCAATATATCTAAAATATGTGTGATCTCATTTAGTCAAAGGATGAGGTATGATAGGAAACATTTTTGGCCCATTTTAAATCTTGCTTGTATTGTGCTTAAAAATAGAAATTTAAACATCCAGATTATCTCACTGATCCCACTGAGAAACTCCAAATATATGTTAGGGCCTTTAATAGTAGAGCTATTACTATTAATATTAAGGCTGTTTTGGTGAACTACCATATATACTTGTGTATAAACCTTTTCACATATAAGCCGACACCCCACAACTGAAATGATAAAAGCATAAAGAGTGCATGACCCACCTATAAGCTGACCCATAACTGCATGATGACATCACAGAATGCATTCAGTAAGTTATAAATGCATTTATTTAGGTAAATCACATTAATAAAATATTTTCTTAAAGCCTAACGAAAATGATAGTATGAACATTAATTTGTGTTGAAAGTGAAACACAGTACTAAAAATTTTAGGCTTAAATGTTAAGTCTTCATTTAAATAATAAAATCCTCATAGTAAAATCCTGAATTACAAAAATTCTTTCAATTACAATCGTTTAAAATCTGGCTCATTATTCAAATTGCCAAAAAGTTAATGAAACTTGGCTTCTGTTATGGGTGTGCTGTCATCGTAGACATCATTATTGTCATCAAAATCATCTGATAGTGTATTGTTCAGCTTCTCATTCTCATTGTCATCTGAATTAATCATGGTGTCATCTTTAGTTCCAACCATGTTATTGCTGATGTAGCACTTTCAAAATTATTTGGCAATCATTGCTGATGGAATCAAGTCCCATTTGTCTTTGACCCATTAGGCAAATTTGGAATGTGTTTTTACATGACTAGTCATTTTTATCTGAATAGTTTTCTCACTACCAGCATTGACTGTTTTGTTTTTCAGAATATCAAAAAGTCATAGACATCTCATCCAGTTTCCGATTTTTGATAATTCGAATGAGCACTCATCTCTGTGTTTGATAATGATTCATTTTTTTTCAAGTCTTTTGGCAGCCTTTGTGCTATCTTCATTTTCTGCCTGAGGCAGAAACCATGCTAATTCATCAAAGGTGAACTCAAACTGGTTGATGCAATAAATCTTGATGAATCTGCAGACTTGTATTTGTCATTTTTCACCATTTTCATGGCACACAGATGAATTGCTGTTCTTGTGACAATGTATCCATTTTGTCGACATTCACAAACAAAATTGCTGATTTCTTTCATCAGTTCAGGGAATGAAGCAATTCTGGTCCAATGTGCCTTCTTTGGTTTTGGCATCTCTTCCAATGGTGCCTTGCTTTTCCACCATTCCTATATTTGCTTCTCATTTACAAAAGTTTGCATGCAGCAGCTTAGTTGTTATTTGCTCATGCATATTCAATGAGTTTAAGTTTGATTGCCACATCATAAGCAAAATGCTTTCTTTTATTCTCGTCACTATTCAGTTTGCCTTAAAATTCTTATAAGAATAAACTATTAACTTTTGATTGTGGTAGTATCTTATTTATCCTGTCATGTAATTTCTCCATGGGTGGTTGTTTATCAACCAGGATTGGAGGGAGGGTTGTAAACTAAATGCTAGTCTAATATGTAGAAATAATTTTTATTTATGCAAATTAAATATATTTTCATATAATTGCATTTATGCACTTAATTTTGTCAGATAAAAATGTTGCAGCAAAGAAATAAAAATTTAATACTAAGTTTCATGTTTCATTTTGGTTGATATTGTCAGTCATCTGATAGGCCATTTTAAGTACAATGGTTTAGATTTGGTCACTGGGTTTATAGCAGAAGAATTTTATCCTGATAGAAAGGTCATGATTCAGTATTGAGGCTCTCTTCCTTAATTTCGTTTTGCTTCTTTCAAGGTCTCTGACATAGGTCAGTATTTTAATTTTGTTATCACACTTTTCAGTCTGCTCTCTAACTTTTGAGCCATGTGAGTTTAAAGGATAAATTTAGTAAACTTCCTTAATGAAGTCAGATGCATGTGGTCTAGTTGTTTTACATACAGTGATGTGACTTGAGACATAAACAATCATCATGTAAACCTTGTTATCATTACTTCTTCAAAATGGATGGTCATGTCAGCATGACTTTTCATTAAAATATTTATGATGACTGCTGGTTCCTAATGAAAATGGTTCCAATCTAAAATCTTTTAAATGGTTGCCAAAGCAGCCATCTTGAATGTCATGTTATGTGTACCATTTAATCGATTACCATAAGATTTCTTGTACTGTTTAGTTGGTCCTAAATGAAAATAATCTGATGTCTAGTAAAGCCATCACAGTGAGTGGCCATCTTGAAAATGTTAAGACTACTTGTGAACCAACTGACATTGGCTTATACCAAAAGATCTGTTATGATGTCTAGTTGTTAGCAAATGAATTTGGTACTAATATGATGTCCAATATGGCCACCACAGTGGCCTTCTGCAGATGCTATCGCTACACCTCCTGAATGGATGATCATATCAACATGGAGTTAAAGACTTAATATAATATCTACTTGTAAGGGTGCCAATCTCATGCCCATTATGGCTGTCTTGAAAATCATGCTCTTCCAGAATGGGTGAACATATCAGTATGGAGTTTTTCTTGTGATGTCTAGTTGGTCTTAAATGAAAATAGTGCCAGTCGGATGTTACAATTGGTCCTCTTGAAAATCATGTTATCACTGTAGCTCAAGAAGGAATGGTCATCTCAGCATGGGCTTTGTACTGGTAGACTTTTTATGATATATATTTGGTCACAAACAATAATGCTGATTTCATTTAAAATACGGCCATAATAATGGACATCTTGAAAATCATGCTGTTGTTCCGTCTTCTAGATGGTTGGTGATACTAGTATTTTGCTTTCACTAAAAGACTTTTTATGATGTCTAGTTGTCCTTAAAAGGTAATGGTGCTAATCTGAAAACCAAGATGGTCACCATGGCAGCCATCTTGAAAATCTTGTTATCATTAGTGATCCAAAAACAGAAAGTCATATCACCATGAGGTTTCCATGAAAAGGCATCTTATGATGATTTGTTGTCATAAATGGTGTCTCGATAAATGAAAATGGTGCCAGTCTGATGTCTAGTATGTCCACCACAGCAAAATTAATTTGAAACTCTTGTTATCAACACTGAATATCAGATTTCAAACTTTGGCAGGTAAAATGAAGAGATGGTCATGACTTGAATTCCAAGAGATTCTTTTAAGTGTCAATTCCATCAAGGGACACTTGTTTTCTTATCATATTATTGCAATAATATCAGCTGTTATAATGACAGATCAATCAAAATAGTCACAGATACAAAACTAATCTTTGTTGTGTGTTTTTTCTTAAGACAAATGAAGATAGAACAAAATAAAATTTTGAAACCATGTGCAGGCTAAAACTCGTTCTTTTCCTATCTTGTCTTTTTTTTTTAGATTGTTGAGAAAGTCTTTGTGAACAGTTTCATAATTAATAGAGAGAAATGTATTATTTTGACAGGTTGCTTTTGTTGGTATTTCTAACTGGGCTCTTGACCCTGCCAAGATGAACCGTGGAATTCTAGTGCAGAGGGAAGTACCAGACCTAGAAGAACTCAAAAATACAGCAGAGTTAGTTACACTATGAATATATGAAATTTACTTGTGTTACTTTGCCATAAGATGCCATACCAAACCCAAGTTCAATGTTGCTTTAAAAGTTGTTTGATGAAGGTTACAAGATAACAAAATTCAAAGGATTCATGTATACAGTTTTTGTAAAAATATATTCTAGGACTAATGAGGCTATAAATCTATTCATTTTTATATTAGGTACTCTTTCTTATTAATGAGACTGCTTCTGCGTCCTAATTGGTAAAAGCTTCCACCTCAGATGCAGGAGGTCATGGGCTTTAACCCTGGCTGATCCATAGCAAAGACTTATTAAAATGGTACTAGCAGCTGCCTCATTAGGCATTCAGCATTAAGAGGTTAGTGTTAGAACTGGTTGGC
>QKMX01280237.1:6475-17360 GCA_003401595.1 Venustaconcha ellipsiformis | reverse complement strand
TTTTTGGATTTTATTCGCAATACTGTGAATTCTTTTTTTCTCATTTTTCACAAAGGTTGTTGTCTTCACTCTTTTCTGTTACTTAGTTTAACAGCACAGACTCATAACACGTACAAAACAATTTTGATAAATTTAGGAGTAATGTTGGAAAGCTGATGTTTGCAGTACATAAAAATAATGCAAATTTAAATATTTTTGTACATTTTCATGTCCCTATTCCTGTTCATAAATGCATATATGGTATGCACCATGGTAATCTGTTTCATGATGGTATTAGATACAACATACTTGCAACTACAGTTTTTGGATTTTAATCATTTGAAAATAGTACTGGTAAATTAAAAAATACCCACCACAAGCATATCGCTTCCATTTTCGTGCAAGTCTGTATAACCTGTATTAGTATTAATATTTGTGTTCTGCTGTATAAACACTGGAATTGATGCAAAGGAAGTTTGTTTTAATGCGTATATTCTTTTCTCATAAGTTAGATTTAATTAACAAGTGATACTTCCTAAGATTTTATGCCAGTACATATCACCCGATAAACCCCTGGCTTGAAAAGGCAGCCTCACTTTCTTCTGAAGTTGACAATCCTTTTCACTGCACATAAGATTTAATATTTATTCAGTGCCAAGTAAAGTCTTATCATTTTTTTCCTATCTTGCAAAATATACCCAATTTATAGGAAATACATTTTTTCTAACCCTAATGTTTTTTTTTACTGATATGTAATAATTGAGCAACTATAACAGAAAATATTAACCATAATAGAAGTGAATACTTTATATAACATGCAATGTTTCAATTTGTATAATATGCACAAACCATATCTGAGGCTCAAAAGGACACCCCCAACAACCTTTTCTACTGTTTATAAACCCATGCAATATGTGATACCACTCACCCTCTTTTAAAAAAAGAACAAATTTATTTTGGAGTCCAATTTTTTTCAACAATACTTGCTTGATCATAGTATTTTAGAACATCACTACCATCCCTAGGCAAAATGCTGTTCACAATGTCTTTTGGTATGTTTAGCAACAATATGCTAAATGGTTTGCTACTTACCAAGGTGGAAGTTAGAAAACAGTAGTCTTCCCTTAGACAGAAGATTGGTTCCATATCCCATGATCATCACTTAATACTGAAGCAGATGTGTATGATTTTCCAGGAATGTAACTGCTGGAGAGTTTGGGATTCAAACATCTCCAAACTCTTAACATTATGTGATGCAGATCAGTCTCATGTTAAATATGGGCTAGATTTAGCACATAATTAATGCATTATTTCTGATAAATACTTTTGCTCCTACAAATCGCCAGTGTTAGTAAAGTAACTTTGTGTCACTATCAGCAGCTGAATGACCTTAAAATTAGCTGTTTTGCTGTTGATGTATGTCATATCAGGTCAAACAGGGCCATTTTGGATTACAGGTATCTGAGGTAACTGCTGGAAAATGTTGTCTCCAACTCTATCCCTTGGCTTGAATGATTTCAGTCTGGTAGCAGTTGCACTTGAATACCCTGCCAGCGAAGGCAGGACTGTTGACTGTCCTATGAGTCTCCATTACTGGGTTGAGGAAGTCGATGATTTTTGCTGCTTGAGGGGTAGTCAGGAAATCTTGTCTATTGGATTCCTTTTCTTTTTGATGACTTAGAAAGGGGAAACAGCGTGTGCATCAAGACTGTTCCAGTTTGGAGAAATGGAGTTGATCACCCAGGCTTTCGAGTCTGGGGATGGATAGAGAAGGTCAGTAGATTTAGTATTCAATCTCATTGCAAATAGATCTGTGGCAGGTCACAATATTGTTTTCTTGAGGCCGACAACACCTAAGAACATTCCCAAACAGACAGCCAAGTCTGAAGTCAACTCCTGATTGTGTTATGCTTTGATCATACTTTATTGTGTTATGCTTTGATCATACTTTAGGTGAGCTGTGCTTTTTCTGATGAAAGGCTGCATGGGGATGGCATCATTTTCTGTTTGGAGGCTGTAGTGAAGAAGAAGAGCTGAAGGTAGCAATAACTGACCTAACAAAGCCTGTTGTTGGAGGCAGTGAACAACATCCATTTCGGAACAATGTGAGCTCTGGATGTTTGTTCACTATGAGTTGTCATTCAAGGTCTGGGTACTGGATGTATGGAAATGGGGAATAGCTTGTACTGGGTCAAGACATAGTTGGGATCAGTGGGACCTGTACAGTCCCAGTCTGCAGTATTTCTAAGTCTGTAACAATTGATAGTGTAGGAGAATGGAACTCTGAATCTGGTGTATAGCAGAGTGCAAGATGCTGTCTAGGTCTTAGGTCAGACTGGAAATGCCAGATAAAACAGCTCAATGTACTCATTTTCAGTAGTTGAAGGCAAAGACTGAGGCTCTGTTAGAATGGGAGTGAATGTCGTCTGCGATCAGCTGACATCTATTGCCAAAGAGGTCTAGTACTTGCTATCTTGGGAATTATCACAGTAGCCAATACCATGGTGTCCATGGGTGATGGAATGTTGATACTGGTCTAGTTGTGGCACTATGGTTTATGGCAGAACTGTTATCTCTAAGAGAAGTCCATGATGGTAAAAATTGCCAAATAATTTTATAAATGAGCAATTTTTTCCACCTTCAGTAACTTCATAATGAGAAAACTATCAATGAAGACATCATTTCCTCTCACTCTCCTTATCCTGGGTTGACTACTTTGCGATAGTAGAAGACTCTCTTTATGTCAGATGATTTCAAGCAGTGTCACAAGTATGGTTAAAACAATACCCAGTACAATTTATTCAGCTGAGGCAATTATCTTCAGTCAGTCTGAAGTGCTTGCACACCTACCTTTAATCTTGCCCATTGTTGATACCTTAATTTTAAAAGCAAAGCAAATGCTTATACAGGTGAAAGCAGGCAAGTGTTGCACTGAGCTTACTGTGAAAAAGATGCCAGAAATTAAAAGGTTTGTTCTGTTCTCTTCAGGGTTGTATTACTTGCCAAAAATTATCACTAATTTTATTTAACTCTAAAGCCATTTAACCCATCACATAAGTTAGGTAACTCAAGTGCACAATATTAACATATGATAAAAATAGGGAAATTTAGATAAACAAATGGAGACTGCCTTTGTAATGTGAGAATATTCAAAAATCACTCCAACTGATGAAAAGACACAAAGTGGATGGAATGTGAGGTCCCATGTAAAAGCATGCTATGCATAAAGGAACAAAGTACTAAAAGTAACAGATGATTCCTGGGATTTGACATCAGTCCCTCTACCCATCTCAATTGCCTTGGCAAGTTGACAGACTATTAGCACTTTTGTTGCTAAAACAAGCTAAATGAAGCATTGACTGTCATTTTTTAATTTGGAAGGGCTGGATTGGCAAGGTAGTTGATGTTCTCCAAATGTACTATGATTGGGTATTTTTCGAAGAAACGTGTATGCAAACTACATTTGTATAAATTTTAATCTTTACATTCAGTTAGAGTATTTTAAACTCTGATTACTACACATCAGATAAAGTAAATGGTCTTCTGTACCTGAATAAGCAATTTCTTCATGAGAAAAAAAATCTACGAATTATTTCAAATTAAACTGATAATACGGTATGAAAATAAATGAAAGCTCAGAGTTATCAGAATGTTGTACTGGTTCCAATTATGTTTGTATCTAAAGATGATATACTTAAAAAATACTGATTCAAAAGAAACAAAATATAATGCATTGCAATACAAAAACATGAAACAATGAAGATCACTGCAGTTTCCAAGATAATGATGAAAATAAAGCACAACAAACATTCTTGGAAGTGATGTCCCCCATTTTTCATTAGAAGTTGAGAATATTATTTTATGGAAGAAATGGCAATGTGACAATATGTTATAGTACTAGTCATAGCACATTTGTAAGGAAGACACTACTGATCACACCAAATACTGACATTATAAATTAGGCAAGGTCTCATCAATATAATGATGCCAACGAAATGTGGGTCCAAAACTTGGTGACCATAACTCCAATTAACGACATATGAAGGTGATAAATTATTTTACACTTATATTTTATTATAGAGCTTACATATAAAGCTTTTGTTTCATTTAACAAAAAAGGTAACTATTGTGCAGAAGCAAAATGGGATGGGTCAGGGGACACAATTCCACTAAATTACAATGCCAAGTGATTGAGAACAAGTCCAACAAAGTTGTCACAAGGAAAAAAAATGCATACCAAGGAAATTAATGTGCAGTCAAAAAAAGTGAGTGAGTCTGACAATTAGTGGTCATAACCAATAATTATATGTGGTGCCTAAAAAATCAGAATTTGAGTGAGATCTGTCAGCTGAATGTACACACACAACCATAAAAATCAATGCAACTAGAGAAAACATTACTTTATAATTACATGTACACCATAATTAATGCTAAAAACAGTTGGCACATGCAATTCAATTTACTGTATGATCTCTTTTAGATTGCAACACTAATGGTTCTTTCATTCAGAATGTGACTAATAACAAAGATTTTCAATATGGCTCAAGTGGTGACCAAACTGGATATAAGATCAGCACAATTTTTTTTTTACATCAGACCAGCTAGACACTAAAAGAAGTTTTTTTTTGCTGAAAACCCAATGTTAATATGACTTTCAATTTAGGAGTAGCAATAACAGTATTTTAAAAACAGCTGCCATGGTGACTGTATTGAATATTAGATTGGTATGATTGTCATTTCAGGACTCAACAGTTCATAAGCATTTTGCTGCTTACAATTTTGATACACCAGTAAATTCTTAGTTGAAAATAAAATACATCAGAAATTTCTTGCTAGTGATATCTTGTATTCAATTAGGAATTATACTAGTGAACATCAAAAATATTTTTGCTAGCTGATGCTATTACAAATGTCAAAATACTGATAAACATAGTACTGAAAAATAGTTAATTTAAAGCACTGGATTTTTGGACCGACTAGACTGCATATGAATATTTTAGCTAAAAAAAACTTGATATCACTATCCTCAAGAACGAGTGGTGATAAAATTTTCAAGATGGTTACCATTGTAGCCATACTAGAGGTCAGATCAGCACCGTTCTGCATTTAGGACCAACTAGATGTCATAAAGTCTTCTGCTGGAAACCAAATTTTGATATTCTGTTACAGAGAAGTAGTTGTTAACATTTTCAAGCTCACTGCTGTGGTAGCCAAACTGGACGTCAGCCCAGCACCATATGCATTTAGGATCAACTAGACAATTTGAAATGGCCAATTAAATTTTCAAGGCTGTTTAGTTTTGACAGACACCTTAATATGATGCATGCTGAATATATACCTAAACCACACTTACAATCAAACTCAGCTAAGTCTACTTAACATGGAGATGACTACTAAATGTGTTTAAAATCCAACAAAAATAGAATCATTAAAGTGGGTGGACCTGACAATTAGAGGCCTTAACTCTGCTGACTGATTCAGAATAACAATAATGAACTCACTTGAGGTCTTACTAATATCAAGCCGCATACAAAATATAGTAGAAACACACTCAAAATTAATAGAGCTATAGTGCAGAATTGAATGTGACTGGGTTTGAAAAACTGGCTACAATTTTTCTGAATAATGATATAGAAAATGCTGATAATCAATCTCCATCAAGTGCACATCATAATCAAGCTGAATACCAAATTTGGTTTAAATCATATTATAATGAAGGGAGCTATTCTGTAGAATGGAAAGTAGAAGAGCCTGACAATCAGGTGCCATAATTCTGCTTAATGACAATGAGGAATGAAGAATGGTTAAATTCCAGTAATAATTATGGGAGTTATTGCATGAAAATCAAAGTGGGTGGGTCTAGTGGGTGGGTCTAAAAATTATGGGCAAGATGGACTGAATACAAGAGGAAAAGCAGATGAATGGAAAGAAGGATTGTCCGATCTCACATCTCTTCTTTTCTATGAAAAGCAGGAGACAAAAAGCTTCCAGTGCTTAATTAATGTGAAATCAGCAATATCTTATGTATAAATTATCTGCTTGCTTGCTAGAGATCAAGAATATTCTGGTTTTTATCGGCATGAAGATTGTACAAATACCACAAGGAAACTGCAGATAAAAAATGAACTAAGCAAACCAAAACTGCTAGATGAGAAGCAAAGAAAAACCTCTCTGGAGTGATTTTTCACCTTTCTTCTTCCATTCTTGTTGTAAGGTACACATTTTCTTTAAGGTGTAAATAAAAAAGGTAAAAATGAGATAAATGAGTGGCAAACTAAGTAAAATGTTTCATGGTAATGATGTTTTGGACAATTGTACCCAAGGTAACGATTTAAGTCTGATCAGATATCAGTCTTTTCTTTTGAGAAGCAAATAAAATATTTCTTCTTCCATTCATGTTCATTTTTGTTAGGTGTATGCCACATTACACTACAAGAATAGTGTAAATGTGATAAAACAGGTAAATTGATTTCATTTTTTATTTAATTTCACTGATGTTTAAGACATGTGTTTCCAAGACAGAAATGTTCGATCTCTGAGTATTATTACAGTTCTAAGATCCATGCCCAGACTTTATGAGCATTTATTTTAAGCTTAAAATCCACAAAATCAGACATGACACCAGGACTGGAGATAATAAAATACTTAAGCTTGGGACTGTGCTTAAATTTCTCCATTATCTAATCAAAAATGGTGTAATAAAAGAAAAGTCTCTTGTGACTGGTTGGTCATAAATCTCAAGCTCAACAGTTCTAGGACTTAAAGTTACAGACTGTCCAACTATTCTGAGAATCGAGGACCAGCATACTTTTGATGATCTTTAGCATTGTGAATTTTTTAAAGCAAAGGTATATTGCACTAATGTATACCAATACAAAAATCATATGGTTGAACATAAGATTTCAACATTAATATGAAATAATTTTTGGAATATATATTTAGGAATTTCAGTTTATTTCTGATTAGGCAATACTACAAAAGTAAAAGTTTCTCAAAATTCAAAATAGTTAGGATTCTACATTGTTATGTATGAAGACTATTATAATGATGTCTTTTACTGTCTTTTTGATTACTGAATTTACACATTTTTGAATACTCACTATGGCAGATTCTGCAGTGCCTAATGATAGCTTCTGTGAAAATGTAACGTAGTTTATCATGTTTATCAAAGTGATGCTCTACCTAATCATTGAGAAGTTTCTTCAAATTGTACATAAGTTTGGTAAGAACCTGAAATAAATGGTTTGCAATATGAGGTCCACTTACTTTGATCCAAATATCAGATCAGCATCAGGTGCCCCTTTGGGATGCTGGTAGCGGACCCGTCTCTCCCTGTTGGTGTTCACCACTACTGGTCTGTTCAAGGATGCCAGCATCTCTGTAAACAGAAACAAAATGCACTGTTATAAAAGGATCATGGACAATATCATTTGTTTTACACAGCCTAATTTTTAAAAGTACTATGATGAGAATAAAACTCATCTTATGTTTTTCTGAGTTATCACTCATACACTTTCACTACACATCATCCATCAAGGATCATCGGTTTTAAAATTTTGGACCATTTGACTTTTTAAAAAATTTAAATTGAAAAAATGATAAGGGTCCAAGCAATCAAAAATTATTTAAAAATAAGTAGGCTGTGTGCATTTTCTTGAACATCTATGCATAGGTCAGGATCACCACACAGAACAGTATGGTAAAGTGTACCCCATCATAACTGTCCATACAATACTAGCCAAATGAATGCAAAAAAATTCTTCAAATTTGCACAGATTGAAGACCATAAACTCCTCTTATCAAATGCACAAAAAGAGTATGCTTATTGATGTGTGAGTGAATTTTGCCAGTATGACCACTTAATGAGATTACACTGGTTTTCTCAAACAGAAAGCTTGCATGTCCAATTTATGGCAAGTCATAAATTGTCAATGATTACCCAGTGTCCCGTATACACTTCACTGCATTTATTAATTGTTTTCATAGACTGCTGTTGCAATTATTAAAATTACGTAAACACTTCCTCTTTTTGATATTTAATAACAGACAGGTTACAACCACATTATTACATCCCATCTTTTCCAGAGTTCAAAGCACAGTGATAAATATTGGTAATAAGAGAAGACATATTGATGATGTCATTTCCTTATATGATGCCAGTTTTAGCTTAAATTTCTGCATCTTGAATTTCCTAAAAATGTACTTTCCTAGTTATTTTTGCTAATAAAAAATTACATAGGTTCCAAAACTGATCCACAATGATTATTCCCTAAAAAAGAATACTTATTCCTGCATCTGCTCAAGAATATCAATAAAAAGAATTATATATTTTTCCATTTTTGATTTCAAACAAAGGCAGAAGAGAAATACACGTGTTGCTTGCTGTCAAAACCATTTCCTCCAACCACATGTACATCGTACAGAACTGGCCCAGGTAACAACTCCAGTCCACCACAATTAAATAAGCAGAGTTTAATTTGGATTCATACAAAATCCTCCCCCCATCCATCCATTCCAGACCAACTATGAAGTTGATCGAAGGTGCAGTCAATTACATTATGACTCTAAATTCCAATCTTTAGTAAACCAAAATGAGATTTCTATTTTCAATGAATGACTAAACAAGTAGTACACTACCAAATTCAAAGGTTGCTAGGTAGTGCCATGTGTGCATAAATACTGTTATTGGGTATTTGTTTAACTATGCTTGTGTATTTTTGGAATCTAATAGAAATTCAATTTTTTTGTTTCTTTTGTGTTTTCTTTTGTTATGTGACCTTAGGTAGGAAAGCAAAAATGAGAATAAAATAAAAGTGTTACTACATCTGTATAGGAAAATATTAACTCATTTTTATACTTCGCTCATAAAGTTTTGCAATATAGCGCAGAAAAATGCCTTTCATATTTTTGCATACAAATACAACATCCTGTGAAAACAAACGAATTTAATTACTGAAATATGCCATGCAGATATACATAATAATTACAGCAAGCACGTTTAGTTACAATCAAGGTTTACAACAAAAGCAGTTACTGAATATATTTTGTTTACATACCTTACCACCTTGCTATCTTTGATCTACTGTTATACTATAAAGATAATTCAGTCATCCATGATCAGTACCTGAAATGGTAATTACTATTACTCAAAAGACAATTAGGAAGTCATTGCCTTGCCGAATAAGAGCATGTCTGGCTTACATACAGTGGGAATTCACAAGGCATATAGTCCTGGTAGGCGATTACAATGATGACTGCACCAAAATTATATGTCAGATGGCATATGGTCATGGTGGCATGTGAAAGTCGGAATAAAGAGAACAGAGCCATTGGAATATGACAATTTATTGTTGAAAAGTGAAGCCTGCATGAGGTTGAAAGGTGAAAAACCAACTAAGCACTGTACTATAAAATTTTTGTTTTAAGGTCTTCTCACCTTGATAGTCTTCTTCCTCTTGCCGTTCATGGATTCCCAGCACCACTTGTTTCATGCGCTGCTTTTCTGCTTTCTCAGCCTAAAATTCCAGAGATCAGCAAAATTAATAACGAAGATAAACAATCTGTCTCAAACTATAAGTCATGTCTTGAAAATCTAGCCCCAGTTTCACTATTTCAAAACTGTCCTCAAACTGATAAATTTAAAGAAGTTTAATCTTTCTTTTTGGTAGTGATACATTTTTCCTAATAAATTCAGCAGGCATAGAAGATAAAAAAAATCTTGAATTCTTTTGAAAAAAAAAGAATTTTATGTGTGACAAATATTTGAAGATTTCTTCTAATTGTATGATTTCCTTATTATTTTTTCAAGATTAAAACTAAAAATGGTAGCCATCACAAATATCCCTAATTCTGTATACCCCCAACCCATCATACCATTACATTCGCATTCACACCAGTGTTTCAAACTTTCTTAAAAATAAGGGCCTAAAACAAATATAAACTATAGGCCCTCCACAGGAGATATAAACCCCACCATAAAAGTGACAAAGTATGAACAATTTTTCTTAAAAATAAAATACTCCTTTGATAATAACTGCCGTTGAATGTGAATTTGTCAATGATGACATCACCTGATGAAATAACAAACTAAGAGGCACACATCTGGAGATTTAGTCCATCCTAGTATTCTGGTGTAATTCATCCCATCAGATGCCTCATAGATTAATCATGCTGAAAGACTCAGTATCCCAAAATAATCAACTAATCCAAACAAAATGGTTGATTCAACTCTCAGGTAGATTTAATCTTCAGTCAATTGTGAGCCCACTGGGGTCAAAGATTCATGAATGTATGTGAAACAATGTGGAATGTGAAACTAGTAGCTTTTGTCTCACTAGTCCCAGATCAAAAAGCTGGGGACAATGGACACCCTTTTCATGGACTGGAACAGTATCACTGCATATACTTTCCCTAAAATCCTTCTGATTGCAAAGATCTTGGAAAAATGTGCAGGAATCAAAGTGCCTGATATCTTTTCTAAAGTGGCAAGTCATGGATAAATGATGTATTAAACTTCACAGTGGAAATTCCAAGGAAACCCTGCCTTCCCCTGAATGCTGAAACAACCTCATCAGCAGGTGGTTTATCTCAAACCCAGAACTATGCATGCCTGGATTATATCTAACAAGCACTCAGGGGGAAACATTTCTCAAGTTATGGACAGAATTGCTTAGCAAGATGACCACCACACTTTAAGGATAGGAGGGGAAGTGGAATGATTTCTGCCAGTGGTATGAGCAGAACCACATCCGTACATTTAAAGCTTTAGTACTCTAAATAATGAACTTTCTTTCGTGGATTTTCCAGAAAAAGAAGTTAGTGAAATTTGTATAAAAGGTTATCATCTAGAATAAGAAGTTAGTGCCATTAGTATAAAAGGTTATCATCCAGAATAAGAAGTTAGTGC
>QKMX01279828.1:0-10585 GCA_003401595.1 Venustaconcha ellipsiformis | reverse complement strand
TCTGTGTAAACAACTAATACATAGCTAAATTATTCTCTATATTTATGGGTTTAAAGTCATAATTATTATTAATATAAGTAAATGTTTATTTGGATCTAGATATAGGTTTTGGAATTTCCTTAGTATATTTGACCATTATAAAAATATCAGGATCATTCTATACAGTTATTTTCCATTAGTCTTTTTAATATTTTTAAAATAGAAACTGCTAATTGTGACCTGAGGTCAAGTAGAAAACTATATAATCTTGTAACTGAGAGGTTTGTTTTCAGTCTTGCTTTAAGATCTAGCATTTTTAAGTTGCGTTATGTGTTATGTCCATTATATGAATATTATTTCTTCAAATTATTGAACTCAAGTGATTATTTTCTTTGGAAATACAACACTGTTTTGATAACATTAGTGGATAGAGACACTGACTGGGATTTATAGTGAATTGAAAAATATCATATTTCTGTGATTCAACAAAAGACTGTTGACACATCAAGACCCTATAAGCTACCATAGGCCACATCATCACTTTCAGATTTTGGTATCTTTCTGGAATTCTACTAAATTTTATTCAAGACTTTGAATTATTAGGACTTGAGTCAGTAATTCTTTGCCTATTTTGGGGTTTAATTTGCAATTCCGTAAGTTCGTTTTCCATTCCCACTTTGTATTCTAGGGAAAAAATATTTCTTTAATTTTAAAAAACTTCCTGTCTTTCACTCTTTTGTGTTACTTGTTGACAAAGATTTCTGAATAGTCTTATCAGAAGTGTGATTTCAAAAATGTATGCCCCACTGAGATTTGGAATTAGACGTATGAGGCTGAGATGTGATTATTTTTAACGAAAACACTGATGAGATGAATACAGATTAATGAGATATGAAACTATGTGTATCAAGTTTTGATATTACGAGAAAGTATTTAAATGTTTAGAATTAAGAGATTGCAATTGAATGTTTGGAATAACAAGATCAAAAATGAATATTTTGGACATTACGAGGATGAGATAATGTTTTAAAGTTGCAAGAATGCAATTAAATGTTTCGAATTACAGATTTCAGTTGAATTAATCACTATTGCGATAAAGCAACTGAATGCTTAGAATTACGATATTGCAGCTTAATGTTTGGAACAAAGAGAATGCAGTTAAATGTTTGGAAAATTAAGCGACTGCAGTTGGAATTTTCACATAAGAGATTGCAACTGAATCACTTGATTTTGAAAGTTTCAAATATGTTTCAATTCACTATAAATCCTAGTCAGTGTCTCTAAGTTTTGTAATTTACGAGAATGTGATTAAATGTTTCCAATTAAGAAATTGCAATTGTATGGCTCGATATTGTATGAAGGCAATTGCACCTTTGGTATTAAGAGGATGCAGCTGAAAGTTTTGAAATTTATAGAACTCAGTTAAATGTTTGGGGCAGTGATTGCAATTCAAAAACTGAATGTTTGGAAATTAGGTGAAAGGAGTTGCGTATTAGAATAAAGAGTTTGCAAATGAATGTCTGGATTTACGAGATTTCAACTAAATATTAGAAATTATGAGACTGTAGCTGAATTGAAATTTCAAAATTGCAAACGAAAGTTTAGAATAACGAGAATGCAATCAGTGTTTGGAATTACGAGAATGCAACTGAATGTTAAGAATTTCGCTTTCAAGTGAATGTTTCAAAATTGAGAGCGTAGTTGAATGTGACGAATATAAAGATTGCAAATGAATATTTGGATATCGTAAGAATGGTATTGAATGTTTGATATTCTGTGATGGCAAATGTATTTTTTGAATTACGAGATTGAAATTTGAATACCTGGGATCTACGAGAATGCAGTGCAATTAATGCAATTAAAATATTACAATTGAATGCTTGGAAGTTCAAGACTGCAATTGAATATTTGGAATTTACGAGAATGTATTTGAATTGCTAGAGTTAAGAGAATGCAATTAAATTAATAGGGTTACGAGATGACCATTGAATGGCTCCATAATGCAAAAGCACAGCTGACCGTTTGGAGTTACAAAATTGCAGTTGAATGTCTAGAGCTTCCTAGAATATAATTATATGTTTGGAATAATGAGAATTTGAACTGAATGTTTAGAAGTTACACGAACAAAATTGTATGTTAGGAAATTACAAGAATGCAATTGAATGTTTAGAAATAGGTAACTGGAAATGAATGTTTGAGATTAAGATATCGTTGCTGTCTATTTGTAATTGACGAGAATGCATTTAAATGTTTGGAATTAAGAGACAGCAATTGAATGTTTAGAAATTACCAGAATGCAACTAAATTTGAAGTTAGAAGAATGCTTGAAAATCACCAGAACGCAATTAAATAAATGGAATTACGAGAATGATTGATAGGAATTAAGATATTCAGTGTATGGAATGTACTAGTTGGACGGTTGGGATCATGATGTTTGACCCGAATGTTAAGAAATGACGTGAATGTAGATGCATGTTGGAATAAAGAAACTGAAATGTATTGTTTGCAATTTCGAGATTTTAAATGATTCTTTAGAGATTACGAAAAATAACCAGTTGAATTTAAGAAATTAAGAGATTGAATTCAATGTTTGGAACAAGAAAAATCCAACTGAATGTTTTCAAATGACAAGAGTGCAATACACTGTTTCGAGATTACCAGAATGGAAACTGTGTATTGGAAGTAATAGATTGTATATAATATCACGAATTTCACGAATGCAATTGAATTTCGGCAAATTACGAGTTTGCAAGTGAATGTTTGGATATTGCAAGAAAGTAGTTAACTATTAGGAACTTAAAAATTGCACATGAACATTTGCATATCAGGAGAATGAAATTTTGTATTTTTGGTAATGCGTGATTGTATTTACGACAATGCAATGTGATCTTTACAATTAAGATATTGCAATTGATTGTTTATAATTACGAATATACGAAAATGCATTTGAATGTCTGGAAATACGGCAACGCAAGTGATTGTTTAGAATTACGAGATTCACGTTGAATGGCTGGAGATAGCTAGAATGGAAAGGAATGTTTGAAATGATATTTCAACTGAATGTTTAGAAATTACTAAAACGAACTTGCATGATAGAAATGAAGAAATTGCAGTCTAACGTTTAACTACGAGATTTCAACTCAATGTTTATAAATCACGAGAATACAGGTGCATATTCGAAATGAAGAGATTGAAACTGAACGTTTGAAAATTAGGAGAATTCAATTGAATGTTTTGAATTAAAAAATTTGAACTGAATGCCTGGGATTAAGAAACTGTTTTTGACGTGAATACAATTGAAAGTTTGGAAGCAAGAGATCGCAGTTGAATGTTTACAAATTTCGAGAATGCAATTGAATGTTCGCAGTTAGAATAAAGGAAATGAATGATTCGCTTTGGTGATGATGCAATTGAATGTTTGGAGTTACGATTTTGCAGTTGAATATTTGGAAAATAAGAGAATGCGACTTATTGTTTGGAATTAACGAGACTGATATGGAATATTTGGATTTTTGATGATGCTTCTGAACGTTTGCAATTATGAGACAATGCAGTTAAATTTTGGAATTACTAAAATACAATTAAATACTGCAAACGACGTGATTGCAATTGAATGTTTGCAAAGTACGAGGATGCAAGTGAATGTCTATAAATTGCGAGAAAGTAGTTGAATGTTATGAATTTAAAGATTGAAAATGAAATTTTAAATTATTTTAAATTAACTAGATCTAAATTTGAATGCTTGGTATTTACGTGAATACAGAGCAAATGTTGCAATTAAGATATTGTTTTTGTGTATTAGGAATTTACGAGAGTAAATATGAATGTCTGGACTACAAGAATGCAATCGAATGTTCGGAATTACGAGGTAGTTGTTGAATATCTGAAGAATGATGGAATTAAATTAAATAATGAGATTTCAAAGGAGTGTTTGCAAATAACAGAATGAAATTGTGTTAGAAATGAAGCAACTGCAACTGAGAATGTAGAATTTACCAGAATAATCGAATGTTTGGAAATAGGAAATTTGAACTACTAAATTTCTGAGATTAAGACGTCGTTAGTTGATATAATTTTAATTTGGGAGAAGGAAATTCAATATTTGGAATTAAAAGATTGGTACTTAGCGTCTGGAACTACGCTAATTGAATGTTGGAAATTACAATAATGCTATTGAATATTTGAGAATTGCGAAAATCCAACTGAATGTATGGAGATATGACATGGCAATGAAAAGACTGCAATTAATAGATTGCAATTCAATGCTGGAATTTATGTAATTGCAGTTGGACGTTTGCGATGAACAGATTGTAACCAAATGTTTGGAAATTAGGCGAATCCATAGTCATGTGAGAAATTATGGGGATTACAATTGAATGTTTGTAATTAAAAGAATGCAATTAAATGTTTTGGAATTAATAGACTGCAAGTAAACATTTAGAGATTACAAGAATGGAAATGAATATCCGTAAGCATGTGACTGCAAATTGTAGAATTACGAGAATCCATGTGATCGAATTACCAGATGCAATTTAATGTCACGAAGCATGAAATTGCAATTGAATGATTCACTATCGAGAAAATGCAATTGAATCTTGGAATAACACTATTGCACTCGAATGTTTGTAAATTAAGAGAACGCGACTGAATGTTAGCAATTACAGTAACGATATGGAATGTTTGGAATTCCGATAATTTAATTGAATATTTGGAATTAACAGAATGCAGTTGAAAAATTCTTAAATCACGAGAATGCAACTGAATGTACCAAACTACGAGATTGCATCTGAATGTTTGGAATTAAGTGATTGCATTTCAAAGTGAAGAATTGTTCGAGTGCATGAGATGTTTGGGATTAAAAGATTGCAATTGAATGTTTGGAGTTACAATGTTGACTAAATGTTTAGAAATTACTGAATGTTGCTGCATGTCAGAAATGAAGAGACTATAATTGAATATTTGGAAAAACGTGATTGCAATATAGTATTTGGAATTAAGAAACTGAAAGTTAAATGTTTGGAAACGAGGATGCAATTCAATGTTTGGAAGTATTGAAGTCCAATCGAAAACTTCAATAATGTAATTGCTGTTGAATGTTTCTATTTACAAGGGTGCAATTAAATATTTAGAATTAAGAGAATACAAAATAATATCTGGAAATTAAAAGAATGGTTTTGAATGTAGGGAATTAAAAGATTACACATGAATGTATGGAATTAAATAATTGCAATTCAATCTTTGGAATGTACAAGAATTCAGTCGGGTGTTCGGGATTAAGAACTGCATTTGAATGTTTGGAAGTTGCGAGAATGTAGTAGATTTTCGTTAATAACGAGAAAGCAATTGTATCGTTCAATATTGCAAGAATGTTACAGAACGTTAGGAATTACGAGGTTGCAAATGAATGTTGTTAAATTTCGAGAAATGTTTGGGATAGTCAAATTGAAATGCAACCTTTCTGATATTGCGAGAATGGAAGGACATTTTAGAAATAAAGAGATTCCAATTTAATCTTTAGAAATTATTAGAATGTAGTAGCAAGTTATAAATGAAGAAAATGCAATTAAATATTTGGAATTAGGAGAATGCAATTAACTATTATGGAGTTACAAGATTACAACTGAGTGAAATTAAAAGTGCAATATGATGTTTATAATTAACAGAAAGCAATTGAATGTTCCGATTTGCGAGATGCAAGTGAATGTTTGGAAATTACGAGATAGTAGTTGAATGTTTGGTGTTCTATGATTGCACGAATGTTTGGAATTTACGAGAATGCAATGGAGTCTTTGGAATTAAGATATTGAAAATGTATGTTTAGAATATGCAGTTGAATATGAAGACTTGTAAAAATATTATGTTTGGAAATACAAAATTGAAGTTGTATATTTGGAATGATGATGTTGCTGTTAATGTCTATAGATTGCTAGAATGAAAATGAATGTTTGGAATAATTGTATTTCAAATGAATCTATAGAAATCACGTGAATGTAGTTGCATGTTAGAAGTGAAAAGAAAGCAATTTAACTTTTGGAACTCACAAGAATGGAATTGAGTGGTCGGAATTGAGGGATCGTTTTTGGATGTATGTAATTTAGAAGAATAAATTTGAATATTTGGAATTATGAGATCGCAATTCAATTTTTGTAAATTATGAGGCTGGAACTGAGTGGTTGGAGTTACAAGAATACAATTGAATGCTTCAAATTACACAATTTCAATTAAATGATTCGCTATTACGCTAATGAAATTAAATGTTTGGAACTAAGAAATTAGTGTCGAATCTTTGGAATAATAAGCATGTACTTGGATGTTTGGAATAACGAAAAGTGCAATTGAATGTTTAGAATGAGGAAAATGCAATTTAGTGGTTTAATGAGATTGAAGTTGAATATTTGGAAATACGAGAATGGAGTTTAATGTTTGGAAGTAAGTGAATGCAGTTGAATATTTTGGAAATAGTGTATAAACGATACTACTGTCGAATATTTGTAATTAAGAGTATGAAACTGAATGTTTGAAATAACGGACATACAACTAAAATTACGTGAATGCAATTGAATGTAAAAAACAACGAGACTGAAAATGAATGCATATTATTAAGAGATTGCAAGTATTTGGAACTCACTAGAATGTAATTGAATGTCTGCAATTACGAGATTGGGGTTATATTGTTTGATTGTACAAGAATGCAATTAAAGTTTTGGAATACAGGATTATAATTCAAACTTTAGATATTAAGAGAACAGCTGTTTCAAAATGTTTTGAGGTTACATGAAAGCTGTTGCATGAAAGAAATTTGCAGATTGTTATTGGATGTCTGAAATTACGAGATTTAAACTGAATGCTTACAACTTAGATGAATGTAGTTGCATGTTACAATTGAAGATATTGCATTGAATGTTTGGAATTATGCAATTTTCAACTGAATGTTTAGAAAATACGTGTATGTAGATGCTTGTTGGAATGAAAAGATTACATCT
The DNA here is from genome assembly GCA_003401595.1 of Venustaconcha ellipsiformis. Taxonomy (NCBI): domain Eukaryota; kingdom Metazoa; phylum Mollusca; class Bivalvia; order Unionida; family Unionidae; genus Venustaconcha; species Venustaconcha ellipsiformis. The sequence continues at coordinate 3,623 of QKMX01279828.1, read as the reverse complement.
TTATGTTTGGAATTACGAAATTTTAATTGAATGTAAGAAATAACGAGAATGCAACTGAACTGTTTTGAAAACGAAATTGCAAACGAACGTTTAGATTGATGAGTAAAATAAACATTTGGAATTACGAGAATGAAATATATTGTTACAAATTTCAAGATTTCAGTTGCATGTTTGCATATTATTAGCTTGCAAGTGAATCTTAAGAAAATGAGAGTACAGATGAATGCTAGAAATTAAAGATTGCAAATAAAAGTTTGGATATCACGAAAATGCAACTGAATGTTTGGTATTATGATAATACAATGCAATCTTTGAAATTAGTATATTGCAATTAAATGTTTGAATTACGAAACTGCAAGTGAACAATTGCAATTAACGAATATATAGTTAAATGTCTGCAATTACGAAAGTACAATTGAATGTTTAGAATTACTAGATTGATGCTGAATGTCTGGAGACCAGATCACAAGATTGATGCGGAATGTTTTGAATTAAGAAATGCTATTAAATATTTGGAAACAATTGACTGTTTGCAATTACTTGAACGCAAATGAATACTGCAAATTGCGATAATTTCGATCAATATTTGGCATTACAAGAATGCAACTAAATATTATGAATTGAAAAAATGCAACTAAATGTTTGAAATCACGAGCCTCCAAGTAATTGTTACGAAATTAAAGAATGAAGTTGAATGTTACGAATTTAAAAATTGCAAACGGATGTTTTGATATCACGAGAATGCATTGGAATGTCTGGTATTCCGTAATGGCAACTGATTGTTTGGAATCACTAGATTTAAATCTGAATGTTTGTTATTTACCAAAATGCAGTGGAATCTTCACAAATGCGATATTGTAATTAAATGTTTGCAATTACAAGAAAGCATTTGAATGTCTTAAGTTACTAAAATGCAATCGATTGCTTGGAATTACTAGATTGCAACTGTTTAAAATTTGCGAGAATGTAACGGACTGTTAGGAATTTAAGTACTGCAAATTAATAATATCACGAGAATGCACTTGAATGTTTGAAATTACGTTCTTGCAGTTGAAAACGTTCGGTATTTTCGAGAATGCAGTGCAATCGTTGCGATTAAGATATTGTAATTCAACGTTTTAAATTACGAGACTGATGTTGAACGTCTGGAATTTACAAGAATGCATCGAATATGTGGGCTTACGAGAATAGAATTGAATGTCTGTAATTATGAGATTACTATTTCATGTTTATAGATTGCTAGAATGGAAATGAATGTTTGGAATAATATAACTGCAGTTGAATATTTGCAATTTACGAGAACAGAAGTTAATGTTTAGACTTATGAGAATAGAATGGAACGTTTAGAGTTAGGAGACTGCTGTTGAATGCTTTGAGGCTACTAAAATTGAATTCACCATTTGGAATAATGAGATTTTAGCTGCATCAGTTCAGTTCTTTCAGCTCTAGACTTCAAAGAATTACTTAAAATATTTGTTAATGACAGTGATATAGGGGTTGGTGGGTATTTATTCAAAAACAAGATGGTGTTGATTATCCGTTGTTCTAAATCATAAAAGCAGGCAGCAAAGCAATTGTTCCATCCAGGACTGTCTGGCTTTAACTTTGGTTTTACAACAGTCTGACATGTATATCAATTATGCGTATATTTTTCCGATTATAGTATTCAGTTATCAGAACCACCCAAAATTCGTCAACATAATGAAAAACAAAAATCATGTATTATTGAAGTGGAGTTTGATGTTACAAGTATGCAGCATTGTTATTAGGCCTATCAAGGGAAGAGACAACTTGATTGCAGATGCACTTTAACAAGTACAATAGTTCAGTATTGCTTCAAGTTGTATATAGATGTATTGTTCATAAGATATCTCGTGCAATTTTATTTTCATCTGTGCAACTGATGTGTAAAAAGAAAGCTTTATTACATAAATTTTTTCTTTGCGAGGGGCAGTGTTACCGATATCTTTAAAACTTTATTCACGACTATATTGTAGTGATTATATATGGCCAAGTTTCGTGCATGTGCATTGGATATATTTTAAAATTTTAATAGTGCAAGTGGAATTATGAGACTACCACTGCATGCTTCGAAACTCGTGAGACTGCAGTTGGATGTTTGGAAATTATGAGAATGCAGTGGAACTACGAGGTTTTAAGTGAAATGCTTAGAGCCAAGTTTGCAATCTAATGTTCACAGATTATGAGATTGAAAATTGAATTTTTCAAAAAAAAAGAATGCAACTGAATGTTTGGAATTGCCAGACAACCATTAAAATTGTGGAAATATTCACAATGCAATTCATTGTTTGAAAATACAATACTGCAACAGAATGTTTGGTAATATTAGGTTTTAATCGAATATCTGGAAATTACAAGCATGCATTTGAATGTATGGAATTAAGATATTACAACTTAATGTTTTTTATTACAAGAAACAATTTAATATTTAGAATTATGAGCTTCTAATATAATGTTTGGAAAGTAAGGGATTTAAGCTGAATCTTTCTAATTATTAGAATGCAACTGAAAGTTTGGAATCAAGAGAATGCAATTGAACCTTTTCAATAGGGATTGCAACTCTATGTTTGGAACTATGAGTTCTAGTTGAATTTGTAAATTGTGAGAATGCAATTGAATGTTTAGAATTACAAGATTGCAGATGAATGTTTGGCACTTGTGACAATGCAACTGAACATTTGGTATCAAGTGTATGATTGTAAATTTCGAGAATACAATTGCAAATTGCAAGAATGCATGTGAATGTTTGGAATTAAAATATGGAAATTTGGAAATTATGAGACTCCAGTTGAATATTTGTTATAAAATTCCTGTTGAATATTTGGAAACATTCAGTTGAATGTTTCCAATTACGAGATTGCAGCTGAATGTTTGGAATTAACTGATTTCAATAGTATGTTTGCTAATTATGAGAATGCAATTGAATGTTTAGAACTTGGAGAATGTAGTTTACTGTTTAGAATTAAAAGATTGCTAGAAAATGTTTGGAATACGTTTTAGGTATATCTCTGTTTTGTAATTTTTTATTCATAGCTGTAAATTGTAGTGACTATCTAAAGCTAAATCTCTTATAGATGAATTGGCTTTATTTTTAAGCTTTAACATTACATGTAATCAATAAACAGTTGGTTTTGTACATGATTAAGGTTACTAATATTAGTAGTATACATTGTGACACGTGTGGGGTTGTTTCCAATTGGACTGGTCAGTCTGGTGGGTTCTTAGAAGAATTAAGTTCTTTTACAATTCTGTTATAATGATGGATACTTGCAATTTGTCAAGAATGAGTACTTGAAAACTGACTGTTACCACTTGTGCCTTTATATAAATGGCTAAGGCAGGTCCATTTTCTTATTATTACTTCCTGCATTCTTGTTCTATTTAGATATTACTCTGGGACTATTGTGAACTACTTAATGGACTTCTCGACAATTCTATTTTGATATAACTGGACTGTTAGCACCATTCTCATGGCCTATGTGGTTAGAATATTTGCCTTGGATGCAAAAGATCACAGGTTTGAACCCTGGCTGAGTTGTACCAAAGACTTTTAAAAATGGTGCTAGCAACTGCCTCACTTGGTGCTCAGCATTAAGAGGTTA
>QKMX01279683.1:8062-25032 GCA_003401595.1 Venustaconcha ellipsiformis | reverse complement strand
TAAATAAATAAATAAATAAATAAATAAATAAATATAAAATTAAATAAATATAAAAATAAATAAATAAATAAATAAATTAATTAATAAATGTACCATTAAAGGGCTTGTTTGCATATTGTCCGCCATGCAGGTGCACAAAGCTGTCATATCCGGGCTTTGGATATCCAGGATACTATGATATGTTTGAGGCCACTTGTCCATTCCACCAATTAAACACTGATACGGATCCATTAAACTTGCCATGAAGTCCAATCCAAGTAAAATCAATTGCTATAAATAAATAAATATATATAAAAAATAAATGAATATATTGACTTTCATTCAAGTCAGATAATATCTACGTTTCTTCACATTATGAGCCATGCAATTGATCCCGTCGAAAAGAGAAATCGAGCCATTTTTCGCATGTGTTCGAATTAATCCCATGTTAATCAGCCAATTCGCGGTTGAACAGACTTATGTCGCAAACAGAGGCACACATTTTGATATTGCCAGCGTTGCACACATAATAATCTAACATTACTTTATGCGTGATTGTCGTCATCACTAGTTCGAGCTTCAGTGTATATAAAAGGCCCCAGCAGATCACAACTATTCACCATTACCATGTGTAAAAAATGCACGCTTATTCGTGACAGATCCGTTTACAAAAGCGGGCATTCTTCTCTTTCTCCGCCTTTGATTTTTTAGTGTTTTGTCACTCCCTAATGTTGTCGTTATTAGATTTTATATTACTCGAATGTATTGACTGAATCACATCAATACTTTTGGAGAACCATCTAATTGTAGAATGAATAATTGAACGTCTTTTAGACCTCGGATATTGATTATTTCAAATAAGGATTTATGTCTGACACCTTTTAATATATAAATTCCTTCCTTTCAAACTTTAGTTAGATTGGATGAATGGTGGAATGCATTTGTAGTTTAACTCTTCATCTATATTAAATTTTAATTAAATTAAAATATACTAAAAAAGATTGGATGACACTCATTCTGTACTGATGTCATTACAAAGGAAAATTAATTGTAGTAGCATTGTGGTGATGAAATTACAAATAATAAGTGATAACATTATCTGATGATGTAATTACAGAAAATAAATTAGACTATTAGCTTTCCAGCTAATGTAATTACAAAGAAAAGAGACCATACTATTATCGTTATGTGTGCTGTAATTACAAACAAAATATATGACAAGTGCAGTATTCTGTTTTGGTATAATTTCAATGGAAAATGACATAGTATCGTTGTGTTGATGTAATTACCAACTAAATTTGTAAACCTAAACTGTAATTTAGAAGCTATAAATACAAAAAATATATGACAATATTATCATTATCTGTATGTAATGACATTCATGAAAAACACGTAATAATTCTGGAAATGTACACCGAAATTGAATGTTCTCTTTTTCGAATTGTGACAATATTTTAAAAAGTGGAGGAATCTCAATATGAAGAAATGTGTTAGAATTACGTTGGAATATAGAGTGAAATCCTAGCTTTATAATAGCTAAATTGAATTTTGTTGAGTTTATAATAGTAACATTGAATATATGTGAGGTCATAATAGTGACGTTGAATGTATATTAGTTCATTATTTTAATATTGAATGTTTGTGTGCTTTTATTAGCAATATTGGATGTTCCTGAATTCATTAATGTAAGTTACACAGATCTATTTGAGATTTTAATGATATGATTAATATTCTTCACCCGTTTCTACGTCACTTTTGCATGACGTTTTTATTCGTTCGGATAGAGTATGTATTTCTAAGTGGATTGATGTTATAAATGGGACTAATAACTTAATATGTTCTGAAAATGAATCGAATGGTAATCTTGCTGCAGTATGGTACGTTATAACTAAGACAATAATATAAAAATATTATTCTGAAAATGATAGCAGTTCTTCAAACTGCAGTATTATCCCTCGAATACGAGAACGATAAAACCATATACTAATTAATATCATTCCATTTTTCTTCATCTGCAGCATTGTCTGTATTGTTTTAACACGATAATGTCATAAATTAGTATGAAAATTAATTCATATTTTATCAACTTTCGGTATGGACAATACAGTGTGTGTGCGATTTGGATTTCGAATGTAGATTTTACAATATTTCAGCCATATCGCTACAATGTATACATTGTGGCAGTTTATATTGATGGATAGCGCAGAGCCATCATGCCCTAGACATGTATCATCATGTTCCTTCCAGTCACATTATCCTTACACCCTGTGGACCAATCCTAACAATAACTTCCTAATCCTGAGAGCCAAGCAATTATAATATTCACTGCGTGTTAACAGTCTTTTCTCGGAATAAAATCCAGCTTTAAAAATTATATCGGCATGTATTGTTTTTTTGTTTCTCAGTGACAACATGTTGACTTAAAAATTGATCAACTATATTCAGCAAATTTTAAATACAAATGCCATTTTAGGAGTGGTATACTATTTATTATCTTGCATTCTTGTATTTTGTTAAAGAATTACAGCATTTCTGCATCAGCAATTGTTTAAGCTGCGACACAACTGTTGTACTTAATTTCCTAAATAAGATTATAATTCACTGTGATTTTAATGTACGCTTACTTTGATTACTGGGAACAGTCATAGAAATAGTTTATTACTTGTTTATTCTAAAACACTAATCGTGTTATATCATGTGTTTCCATTAAATATTTGAACTAAAGTGTTTAATTAATTATGGAAACAATTACAGTTTGCATCATCCATTTTCAAATAAGTTGAGAAGAAAATAGAAGGAAGCTTCCGGTGAAGTTTAAGCTTGCATGTTGATACACTGTACACAAACATGATTATACATTACAATATGCATTTATGCTAGATTTGACGGCAAAGAAATACAACTTTTATATTTTCAATCTAGCATGTTAACGCCACTTCCTTAACTGTCTGTTAATTACTACAGTTTTCGATATCCACTGCGAACATGAAGATTGAGTTTTGATATAAAATATATTCTTATTGTTTAATCCAAATTAGAAAAATAGCAATTATTTAGGGCAAGATGTTATGCATGGAAGCATTATTATCTTCACATTGCTTCCACCAAAGAAACTGTACTTTACAAATGTCCCTAAAATAATAACTGTTTATCAATTTGACACGAATTTGTTTTGTTTTGACGGAGATATAAAGTTATGTTGATACCTGGAGTTATTTTAATGTAGTGCTAAAATTAATCCATATTGTTGATGATAACCAACTTAGCTCCATCTCTTTCACATAAAGCCATTGCATCTTTACACTTCGTATAGATTTTGTACAGATTATAGCATAGTCCAAGAGTCTGGTTGTATGCATAATCTCTATCATAACGCTGTGGCTCTGCAATGCAGTAGAAAAAAAAAACGCATTTTCTATTAGAGCTTAATACAGTTAATTTAAGTTAAGTGAATGTTAAAGTTAATATTTTCTATGAATTGAAGCACAGTGTGCTCTTGACCACACTCACCCATTTTTCGTCTTAAAAGAAAAGCTACAGAATGCATCCACCATGACCTGGGAAGCGAGTTTTATATTATGTTTATCAACGCTCATGAGGCTGCATATTGTATTGATTGATACGGTCCCGGTAACTCGTAATGAAATATGAAACAGCTGATAATGTTTTGATCAATAATCAGTGTTATAAATAGCTGCGTGAAGTTCTCTATCTAGCTTGTATTACTGTTTATATGTATACATCTAGTAGAAAATCGATCTTATCTACGCGTCTTAAGGATACAGTCTATTACATGGGATAAATAGGTATTAATCTACCAACGGATTGGGATGTTTAAAGTGTAACAGAACAAAATGGGACTGCTCTATTGATTGAATACATTGTACTGATTTATAAAAGTCTCATAATTGTTAAATGCGGTTTTAGAGGTATATTTTTGACACATTCATACATGAATTAACTTGAGACTGATGTTTTAAATGCGACATAATGAAATTGGGCAGATTCATAAACGGACAAAGAGAAAGAGTTTGCATAATATAGTGCAGGGAAAAGTTGGGTGTCCGGTTAAATTGCCCATTGTGTTTGAAGCACCTAAAACTTTTCATGACTTTACTGAATATTCTGTGTGTACTGATTACAATATTGAAGGGCAAATCAATTAAATCAATACCTTTCGGTATTTATATATGAATTGAAACATAACTCATCAATCTTCAGTATGTCTTAAAAGCTTCACAGAGTCGTAGTAGAAGAATGACTCAACTTCTAAAGCACGAAGAATACACCCTTTAAGGAAATTTACCAGTACTATGGGACGTTTGATTTTTATGCATACAAACGCACAAAGTCTTGTCGTGCTCGAGTTAGTGATCGGTCATTTTAGTTTTATTAGGGATCAAATAGTTTGGAGTTTAGATTATCCGTTGTTATATTTGTTGTTACCAAAGAGGACAGCGTGATCTAAAATTTCGAATAACCATAAAGTCTTGTATCCAAGCTTAACCAATCGGAGAAAGTGTGAGCCCAAATTAGATTAACTGTCACACGCACACACACATAATTATCATTCAATTTCAATGGCATTTGTACACAACACATGAAGACCCGTATCGTTTGGAAAATGGAACCTCTGGCGGTACACAGTACACTGAATACTGTAAATAACAGGTGTTGGTGTCACGTGATAACCTTGCAGCACGAATGTCACTTCATTGTGGGATTGGAATCAAATTACACCATCAACTTTGGAGTTTAGTCCATCTGTTCATAAAGAAAGCAAACATCTTCAGTGGTCCCACCCACATATTTGAAAATACAAGAAATAAGAATTGAATTGATTGCAGTTTTCGATCATGTTAAAATACAAAGGTTTTAAACAAGTCATTGACGAACTTATTAACTAGAGAGGTATTAAAAACATCCTCGAAAAATTAGTGAAATACGCCAATTCAGGATCAAGATGGTTTCCCTTATGATATGCTTAGGTCAAGGTACATATATCTCCATGTTACCTAATAGTGTATCCAGTCTTATACCAACATCAGACTGGGTTACACCAACGTCAGTGATAAAGGTGCAAAATACATGGAATGAATGCTTTGAATGGATGCTGTTGTCTGCGGTTTTTCCGGCTGGTTGTCAGAAAGAACTGCCTCGGAAATAAAAGCACGTGGGTGAAGTCAACTTTGGCAACATCGAATTTCCCGTTGAGATTACCAAGGCCACATTGAACAAATTTAAAACAATTTACCCTAGAATCGCCAGTAATGATTTAACTAGTGAGAAAGTGTTTTATTCCCTGGCGTTAGTCTCTCTGATAATTTACGTCGACGTTTAAAGCTCTCAACGTTGAAGCAAACGTGTCTCTCAACAACCAAACAACACAAGACACTGACAAACCACCATGCTGGTTTTATTAAAAAAGAGTGATGGAGAAACTGGGATACTAATATTGTTTTTCTTTTGCCATGGACACTGTTCAGGTAGGCCCTAAATCACTCGAGTTAACAGCAAGATGGATTCAATAACAGCTCATTTCTTGTGATGGATGATGACATACATTACCGTTCCGAAACCGCGCATTGTTTGATATGTGGCGTAACGTTTACTTCCACTAAAGACAATCTCCGTGATTACTGTTACATCACAGCCGCTTACATAAGCTGTAATCAGCAGTTAAAAATTAGCCCGAACAAAAAGTGTTTCATACATTGCGAGCATATTATGATCAGATAATAATGCAAGCAGTGGCCACTGCATCAAACTCGTCTATAAGCATGTTAATGGATAACAAGGAATAATACATGAAGTTAAGGGTCTTCAAATAAAATTCTTCTATTGATTTCAGTTTCTCCTTTTGTAGTTGATCAAACTAGTGGACAGTCTCATTGAGCACATCTTCCTTATCATTTGTTTGTATTGTCATAGCAATATGGATTTATTAACGAGGAAAATATGCTTCCATGCAATCACATGAACGATTGGGATAAATTTACTGAAACTCAGATGAGTGGAGCGTTTTATAAGTCACTGAATCGGGAAGGTGTCTCAGAAAAAATACAAAGATGCAAACAATGTTCTATTTTCTGCCTTTGAGTGCAAAAACCTGGCGGACAATCGGTACCTGGACACCGATGCGATGTTGCTCGCTGTGTTTTGTTTAATTTACTATCACTGGAATGCTAGAGTACAAGTTCGATCCTATAAATTGTATCAAGTTACCGGGTATGGCATGAGATACTTTGTTGTCGAAAACCGAACTCGAGCTGGAATTCTTTACTGCCATTTACAAACAACTATTAAGCGATCACTTCATGACTGGACATTTTGGCAAGTTACATATATACAAGCATCAACATCCCAAAATTGGATTGTTATTGTCCAGATCCCCATAACATATACATGATGCAATTGTGGCAATTGTTGGCTTTCTGTGTATTGATCCTAGACACATTAACGTGCAAAAAGCACAACAACGATCACGAAAATAACATCGATAACGGTTACCTCTTTGAAGTTTATTTAAAATACCATGATAATTACATGACTAACACAGCAATTATCCCTATGTCAGTGATATACATAAGTGTCCTCCTACCAATACGCAATCGCGAAAGAATATTGACACTAAGTGCATCCAACTAATAGCAAATCGTAGGACAAACACTATTATGTGATGCACGTTCAAAACTTCAGACTGTATATTTAATTAGGTACATGTTTAACGAATATCAATCAAGTGGATCTCGAAACACCAATTTAAACATAATTTAAACATAATCACATACAATTTCTGGAAAGCGACCTCGTGAATTGATTCAAAATGTTAGTAAAGACCACAAGGACATCAAAGACATGTTACTGTAGTAACAATCTACACGCGAAGACCTAGCAGTTGGCTTTAAACAAACCTTTTTAAGCAAAGAACGAAATTGCTGATCGTGCCAGGATATTAAAAATTCAACCAAAGTACCAGAGGAAGAGCTAAAGGGAACGCAAAAGAGAACATTGTCCATTTTGTGTGGCAGCTAAGTGTAATAAGTTCTCCGAAATGCCACAAGAACAACTGCAGATGTGATTTCACGCTTGCCAGAGATAACTGAAAAGTCCAAGAAAGACTTTAATGAAATAAAAAAAAATGGTGTACTCGCAGGTGGCACCCATCTACTTGATGAGGAAATTAGAGATGCAATTTCCAAGATGCAAGTTGTACAATAGCACATGGAAACACCATTTCAATCTTTTAACGACACAGCTCGTGAGGTTATCTTCAACAATCATAATTGTTTCTTCTAACAGATTCATCCATTGGAAAGAATATACGATAAAAGTGCCATTAAAGACACGTGATAAATGCATATGTTCGGAATACCCTAAAATGGTACACCCGGATTGTAGTGGAAAGAAGCTATCGGTAATTGTTTAAACATTTTATCTAAACGTTTAATGCATTTATGGGCAATAGAGCTGAAGGTACAAATTTATGAAGAGACATGATGCAAATAAATGTAACCAAATTAGCAACTTGAATTGTAACAAAAACATGGTGAACAATAAAGATGTGTTTCTACCTATATCCAAATACTTGCTTTACCCAAACAAAAATAACCTGGATATCCGACTCCGAACTCACAACCAAAATAAAAAAAGGTCCTTGGGGAATTGTGTCACGCTAACGGCTTCGCTGATGAGGTGGAAAACTTGTGGGATAAGTTTGTGCGGGTAACAATCCATCCAAAGTCAATTCGTTAGCGATTTCTCACCAGTGATATCATGGCCAGATACATATATCGCGCTGATGCGTGAACTCGCTGAAGATATCGATGAAGTACATGACAACAGCGTGTGTTACGCAGAATCAAAGACGTGATGCAACAGGTCCACCTGTTACCTCTGTTAAATCACGAACACATGAGATTAAGCTAATATCTCTGATACATTATAACAGTTGGCCAAATATTCACAACAGTTTGATGGTGTATCCATGAACGACAGATTTGTGTTTTGTTTGTAAACATAATGAAACTACCTAGCTGGTACTTGTAATACAGAAACGATCATTGAAGGAAATTGACAAAGACTCAGATTACTAATCAATAATGGCTCTAAATTTGCTTGCTACGGAGCTGAGGCTCAATTATGTCATTGCAATAATATCCAAAAATATGTGTTTTCACAGTGGTCAATACGTTCAGCTTTACATGACAGTAGTCCAGGTACTAAATATTTTGTGTGTAGGATATCATACTGAAAATAAAATAGTGATATTTACCACAATGACCCCGAGTCAATGTAACTTGTAATGCTCTCAGTGGTAGTTAGCAGGTTGTAAATGATAGTCGTTGAAGTAAATGGTTACATAATGTTTGTGGTTTCGCTAAACGTGGAACAAGTTTATCATTTATCACTCACGGATCTAGCTAAGCACGTTGTACATCTTTGAAGATACAGCTCTAGATTACTGATCCACTGGCACGGGATTGTACCCATCTTTATCGTTTAGATATTATTGGAATAAATACAATATACTCGGGTTTCGTTTCTGAGTGCTGTTTTACCTGATGTTGCTTTATCTATCATACCTTATTTTACTAAAGTGCGTTTCTTTTTCACCCATAGATTCTCGAGAAAATTACTTTCAATGGGAGAACCGTCATACCTCGGGCGTAGTCCGTGTATCTCAGCGAAAAATGCGTAAATATAATATGTGGTATAATCAAACATTACATTAGTTTCCTATTCGTATTATAGATATACTTGCTTCGTTCTAATTGTTATTCTGTATTATAGGTAGTTCCGACTTGTGTCATATAATACATTGTTATTATGTTCATTATAGTCTGTTTTCTATTTCACCAGCATGTAACTGGACAGAACATTTGTATTCACATAAATGTTGCATCCAGTAAGGAAAGAGACAATGTTATTTCATATTCTGCAAAATTCTCCTTAAATAAGGTTCACTTATGAACCTGATTATGAAAACCTTTCATGGTAATCTCGATTATGTGATATGTTATAAGATATTCACATCCATTCGTGTCACACATGTCATTACATGTTTTTCAAGACCGTGTCACATATATTACATGGATTTAGATGTTATATGTTCAGCTGTGAAAAGGGATAAAGTGCTAAAAGGGTTGAAGGAGTGACGGAGTAATAGAGATATGAGGTGCCTTCATGTTTGCACCGTACTGAAGGTGTCTTTTTAGCCGTGGTGCTAATTTGGGTTAGCATATACCCATTGTGCTAGTATTAGTAGTGACGCTGACTGGGGAGAAAACAGTTATCTCGTGGTGAGGGACCAAGGCTTAGGGACCAAGCGATCTATAAGAAGAAGAGGTTTTAGGGATACTTAGGCGGGCTTGGAGAAGCGGACCATTCGTGATGGATCCTTGATCTTCAATCAGCATTTGGGCTGAAATTTCTGGTGATGATGAATTGGAAGCCGTAATATATATGTCACAATGTACATAAACATTTACGATTATTTGAGTGAAAAGTAGTTACAGATATTCAAAATCATTTTATCACTGTTTGAGTGAAAATTTCGTCATTGTTTACTAAATTATGTCATTCGATTGCAATAACTTTGCTTGAACGGATTATTAATCTGTTTATGTTTGCCTTGAGTTTTGTTGAATATCAGTTATTGTATTGTTTAAATTGTTATTAATTCCAGTTAATAACTGCATTATTGATATCAGCTATTTGACTCAGTGAACATCATTGTTTTAAATACACAATATTTGGATGTTTGCGGACGTGTTTGTTATAGGTGTTTTCTTCCTTTTAATAACCAATAGAAACATCATATTTTCATTACTATTCTTAGTGTCTTTATTTTGATCTGACCACAACCCGGTTTATCTTTACACATCGAACTGACCTTGTACCTAATTATAATCATATTATCTTTTCGTTTGGCACACCTGGTGTTATTTAGACACAAATTTTAATGCATGGGTGTGGTGGTTATTTATGTTATGCTATGATTCTTTCTGAAAAGACTGTTGGTAGAAATGCAAGTGGCCGAATGAAAGTGATCGATGCAAAGAAGCCCGTAGAGAGCGATCTTGGGTTTTAGGGTAACAAAAACCCGGCCTATCCTAGTTCTTGTTAAAAAAATATTTTATTAAATTAAAGTTTTGTTCGACCTATGCCAGGCTACGTGCACGGGCCCTGGGATATATCCACGGTTGTCCACATATTGTCGACCCTGGATGCACCTATAAAAAATTTATCCAGTTGAAAATTAAATCTCTCATTTATTAAGCAATGTCCTATCACAATGTGAGTGTGAGCGTTAGTGAACTTCATCTGAAAATAATAATAAGCTCAATAAAAAACATTGTGATATCACGCGGAAAATTGTTCGGGCACAGTTTACTGGAAATGGTCCAGTATGGTTGACCCAAATACAACTGAGAATAATGCTGCCAAACACAAGAACTCATCGTTCGCATTAAAAAATACCCAAGTCAGAGGTGACACAAATGCAAATGAACGGTGGAATATTTCCATTCCTTGCAGTGATTCCAGCTTTGATCCATCGGAAGGAAAAGCTGCGTCATTACCGTTGGTCGAAACTGCATTTATGATGGTATTGAAATAGGCGATGGTAGGTTGCATCCATAAGGAAAAGGCCTTTATTATCAGGAACGAGTCGCATAACACAATCAGACATAAGTAATCGATTGGTCGCTTGAGGACTTAATCTTCTCTTGCGTTTCCGTTTAACTCTATTTTTATATTTCCATGAAAAATTAAGGATTTAGACTGCAGTAATGTAGTTGAAAATTTTATAGATGTAGTCCTGGACCAACTGTCAACCGACTCAAGTATTCATGAGGATTTTCACGCACTTCTAGACAAATATATGCGTCAGAATGGTGTCACTAAACCTAATGCACAATTTAAAAGAACAGCTTTAAACACTTAATAGAAGTTGATAGCTGGAACCACCTTGATGTACCAAAACACAACCATAGATCAGCCAAATGTTATGGCGAAAACAAGTGCAAACTCTTCAGTTTAAGTGCAGTACTAGAAACAAAGAACTATCTGGGATTGTTTTCTCAGTGTCGAAGTTTTTTTTAACAAGGACACACTTGTTAAGGTATGATTTATTGGCACATATCTTGTATATGGTGCAGGCATAATCTGTGATTTAAATCAAAATGCTGCTAGACTTCCTAGATGCAGAATCATTTCAGGTAAATTATTCTTGTTTCGAAATGTTTTATGAGAGTTGTACCACTAAAATTGGTAATTAGCTTAAGGTGTGTGTGCGTATTGTTCCAGGACTCGAAGAGTCTGATTGGTCCTGTGAGTCAAACGCGATTGCATTATCAATATAAGAACTCTGATGAACCCCCAACCCTATCACATTGAAAAAAAATAGTCGATAATTGAAGTGGAACAACATCTGTTATCAAGAGAAACGATATGGCCTTAACATACCAACGCGTGTGTTTGGTCGTATATTTTCTTTGTGTTTTTTGTGGCAGTAAATTGTTTATCATTGTTTGATTGAATTTGCAAGCACAAAAACCATCGTAGGTTGGTATTAATTCTGAACAAAACAGTCTCGTCAGCGAAATGTAATTATTAATTTAGAGGAAAAACATCTACCTCGCCGTATTTGTGACTGTAATGGTGGAAATATAAAATAACAGATAACTTTGAGAACTGATACGAAATTCTCTGATTTACAGACATTACGATTCGAGTAACAACCTCTTGTGGCATCTATCATAACAAAACGTGAATATGAATCAAAACAGTTGCAGCTGTTTAATAATTTAATCTGAATAGCGTGGATTTCAATACTTCTGATATTTCTTTCATAGTTACACAGATAATATGCTTTTTACCATCTATAATATTTCACTTTCAATGCTGCAAAACCAATACAACGATGGATATAATACACATATTTCAATGTTGTAATACCAGTACAATAATGGTGATAATACACAGCAATAAATGATTTAGTATCAACAAGGCAATAAACATATTTCTAAATATTATAGCAAATATACGACAATAGTGATAATGCAATTCTTTTAATGTTGTGGTATAAATAGGATAATAGTGATAATGCAAAAGCTTGAAATGGTGTAATACCGATAGTACAATGGTGATACTATAATATTCAGCTTTCAGTGTTTTAGTACAAGTATGACAGTACTTATAATATACAGCTTTTAGTGTTGAAGTGCAAATAAGACAAGAGTGATAGTATAATTTGCAGGTTGGTATTATTAACAGTAGAATGGTAGTAATATATACTGCTTTCAGTGCTGTACTACCAATAATAAAATAGCAGTAATGTACAAGTTTCAATATTATAGTGCCAACACGATAATAATAATAATATAAAGCCTTCATTATTGTACATCCAATAAGACCAATCGATAGAATGCCAGTTTCAGTGTAGTGTGGAAATAAAAAACGGTGATAGAAAATAAAGGTTACATTTTTGTGGCAACAATAAGACAGTGGTGATAATAAAAAGCCTTTTGTCAAGATATTGAAGATCATAAATAATAAACAGCATTCGATGTTGTAGAACCAATACGATAATGGTGTTAATAATATACAACTGTCAATATTGAATATCAGTGGATGGTGATAACATACTGCATTCAGTGTTACGTAGCTACCATTAGACATAATGTAGAGAATAGTAAAAGGGAGTCAGACATTTGTTCCTTTCAAAAATGGAGTAGTAAAGGAGCTTGCAATCATTACCTTTCTAGAATGGAGGTGTAATAATGCCTCTAAAGGTTTTGAATTCGGCAATTAAGGTGTAATGTTAACATGTCTTTTAGTTTTACTCTTTAAGACGGAATATTATTTACTTGACAGCGTAATTTAAACTTTAAAAGAATTATTTCAGTCTCAAAGCATTAACACTGCCTATTACTTATAATGATAGGAATAACGTTCAACCATAAGGGCATTACCAATATAAACGTCAATATCGTCTTCAAATTTTGTATAATAAGCACGATACATAAAATATCTTTGCAATGTACTTTAAACCAAATGGAGCAAAAATAATATAAATCTTTATGAGAATTTAAATGATTATCTCAAACAAATTGTTGTACATATATCTTTAATGATCTTTTATATATCATTGTCGCATATAAACCATAATCAAGGTCTTAAATAAATGGAATACAAAGTCCGTTTATGCTATTAGTATCTATATGTTTTAGAAATGCAATCGTCTGTATGTACATGGTCATACAAGTGTGGTACCTTACGACTTTGCACTTATTTAGAAAGTTTGATATTTCATTTATCTTCATGTTACATACTCGAGTAGTATTTCCATCCTTGCTG
Organism: Venustaconcha ellipsiformis; assembly: GCA_003401595.1. Classification (NCBI taxonomy): domain Eukaryota; kingdom Metazoa; phylum Mollusca; class Bivalvia; order Unionida; family Unionidae; genus Venustaconcha; species Venustaconcha ellipsiformis. The sequence goes on along the minus strand of QKMX01279683.1, from coordinate 11,691 downwards.
CATTGTCTGACCAGCAGGAAGACCACGCTTGTATGACTGAGTTCCCAAGCATGTTTTCAATGAAGGGTGGTGAAAGAATGATTTACACGAAGGATCTCGTCCACAAAGCAAAGCACAATGGATCAACCGGCAGCCATTTTTGATCCACAATGTAGTAGATGAGTCGGTCTTGTTTTCTCAATCATGATCCAATTTCCAGTTACTAAATATACTCGTTGATTTATCTATAGAGGAAATTAAATTTACATTTTTTAGAGTATCAAAAGATACATATCTTTTAAAGACCCTTAAATCTAGATAAATAAATCGTTACTTGAAGTTTTGATGGCAACAACAATTCGTTTGCCAGTAGTCGTCATATTTAGTTTCAAAGTCATTTTGAGTGTGATGGCATAGGAAACGAAAATAATACAATCGTTGATCAATACAATCTGTAATGACTGTTGACGCAAGTAAACATATGTTAAAAATCTGTTTATATCTCTGAGCAGCAAGAGGACCAGGTTTATTTTGACAGTATGCCGGTCAGGCCACTTGATAGAAACAGATATCGAAAGAGTAGCAACCAGAAGTAATTTCAGGAACATATATAACAACAGATTACGCTGTCATACGTCTCTTTTCTTTCAGATGCATCTTGATTGTTCCCAAAGCCATGCCTCAGTACCCATAGCTTGCTTAAAATTTGTAAGAAATATGTACAATAGAATGCCAAAATAATCTATGATAAAATAAATTTTTAAAAGCGTATTTAGTGTCTTTAGCTGCTTCCTGAATATTGTATTTTCTATTGCGATGATAAGGAAATAACTAAATGTCTTGACCCATAATGCCACAGTCATTGTCTTGCTACAATGTCGCGTGTGTTTATATCATAGCGCTAACTAAATATTGAACCTGTTGAATATTCATAGTTTATCCAAATTATATTTATGTGAGAAACGAAGTGTTGATAAAAGTTTACCAAAACTGTACAAATCGGTCTTGCATCAATATGAACATTTTTAACTTCATAGGAATAATGTAACAACAAAGGAATATTTCGACTATTATCTTCGCCAGATATCCATTAATGTAAACACTAATGATAATATATATTAATTGCCATTCTATTCATATCAATTCATATCAAATAATTTATGTGAACGTAAACATGCAGAACTGACAAGCTATGTTTGAATGAGATATCTTCATTTGCATATTTAAAAAATCCCAAAATTTACATCAAGACGATCTGCGTACAAAAGAACAACATAATTAGAATACGATATTACATATTTTAACATTTACACAAATAATATTGAATCCTACAGAAAGCAACCTTTCAGAAAATAGGTTAGGTGTTCAAGTTCCAATATCATTCAGTAAGAAAAGTGAAGTTAGTATACAAACTATGACAAGTACACGATCGTTTATATATACCATGGTCTTCTTGATTTTAACATAATATATAAATTTATATGTGAAATATATAACAAGTAGATTTCTTACCAGGCGGTGAAACATAACTAAGAGCAAAGGCAGGAAGGCAAATATAATTAATTTATATCAGTTTCATGTGGCAAGGCTTGGACAGATGTCTGAAATTATTGACATCAGATTACTAATATCGGCCTTTCATTCGTTCTAGTAAAAATGTACTTAATCTAACAAAAATACTTTAACAAAGATTTTTAAAACATTTTTCCTAAAAATTTAGTTAATAAATTATGTGACGGATACATGGCAACCTAGTCAACTAAAAGCATGTTTTTATGTTAATTTTCAGTTTTCACTAGATGGAAGTGAGATATAAACTTTTACCGGAGGCAAGAGAGCCTGCTATAAAAGTCAATGACAGGTAGAACATAAGTTCTTGACATTAACAGGTGAGAAATAATGTTGCGATGCAGAGTGAAAAACAGCAATGTATTTGTATTCCTCCACCAAATATCGATGTCTTAACGTTATTAGTAGACGCTTAGCCAAAACATTATAGCGTTGTGGAGAAATGGAACATCAGAACATGAAAGTAGTCGAGTGGATGTCTTGTCTTAAGATTACCCAATGATCTATAGACAACGTCAATAGCTGTACAATTGTTGTTTAAGACCGAAAGTAATATTGTTTAACAAGAAAATGATTATAGAGTGCTTCTTCATAGAACACTGATTTAAAAACGCAAGAACTTGAAACTATAAAGGTTTAAAATATGCTTCTCAATCCCCAAACCTGATGTTTCCTGTAGATTCGTCTGAGCGAAACAATACTCCTTTAAGTATCGTCTCCATACTAGCTGTATTTTGTTAAACCTGCAGTGTCTATTTCTTTGCTAACAATACCAGTATAATCAGATCAAAGACTGACAAAAGAGAAGATGAAGTTAAAAGGAACGACAAGGGCAATGTTTATATATTAAAAGAAAATGGCAGAAGGGCATTTCAAATAGCTTAATATGCATTGTGACTAGACTGTGGTTGACAAATACCCGTATTCATTTGTTTAATAGGAACATCCAACGGAAATCTTCAATACAAATGATTTGATATCTTTTAAAAATTTTGTTACTGTGTGATATAGACAAAGAAATAATCTCTTGAATTTTACAAAGCTTGATGCTTTTCACTCTTTTCTGTTACTTATTGTAAGGTCATAGACTCGTGACAATCTGTCCACGTAATAAAACTTGAGAGTACTGAGTTGGGGTTCTTTCAATCACGTTTTACATCTTAATTGGAAATAAACTGATGTAAATTCGATTTTATGTGGTGCGTTCAATTTTTTTAAGACGCATTTACTGAAAATCACGACCTTAAAAATCAAACGAACATTGATTTGTTAGTGGAAGCAATAGAATATGATAGTTTCCATGATTAAAATTTCCAGAAAATATGATTCATTGTAACTTATGAAAATATGTTATTAGGACACAATAAGGTATTACATAACATAGTTCGGATTGGCATCTTATATATATTTCCAGCCATGAAATAAAGCGATGCGGAATTGCATGTTCGATAATTGCAAATGAGCCACACGTCAATGATTGATGTTTGTTTTCGAAAAGAAGACCCCAAATGGCCCAGTGGTCTAAAGCACTCACGGTTACGGAACACTGCCGTGTCACCTCTGTCTGCGTGGGGTCGATTCTGGGGCTCGGCCAATGATGGTAGGTGAAAAGGCTTGCCGGTATCTTCTCGTAGGTCAAATGGTTCTTTCTGGGATTATTTAGTTTTTTTTTCACCATTTATACAGGTCGTCACGAAAAGCATATTTTGTGGCTAAAAATATGGTTAAAGCCTATAACAACAGCAACAACAATATCTTCGAGAAATATCTAAACAGCTAGTTCAGTTAAAAGGAAAATTTATTGATGCTATTGGCATTTTGCTTCGCAATCTTCATTCTTAAAATTGTGTAGTTTAGTTGCAAGGTTTTCGCAATTATCCCAACACTCATTCATTGATTTACATTGACTTTGATTTAGACTTTAAAATGGATTGCGTGTTTAGGAAACGATTACAAAAAAGAATTTAGATGGTGTTTTTTCAACCGAAATGCTATCCATTGTACAAGGAAATAACCTAAATAATATGCACAAGAATGGTTTCATACATATATACATACATGCATACATACATATATACATA
>QKMX01279633.1:0-13279 GCA_003401595.1 Venustaconcha ellipsiformis | reverse complement strand
TAAAGAACTTGGTTTCACAGATATGGACCATTGTGGGCAACCGAGTTTTAGAGAATTCTTGAACTGGCTCTTGGAGATATCCTCAAGGATTACTTGCATTGAAATCATGACTTCAATACTGTACTAATTCAACAATACAAAAATTGAGATTCGATATAGACTATTGTCTTATGAAATAAATTTTGCTTGTTTTTAAAAAAAGAAATCTTGTTTGGTGGTGTATCTACAGTTAAGTCTAGTTCCCAGTAAACAAAAAAAACAAAGTAGTAACATAATACACAGATTTTTTTTCACATGTGATGGTTGTTGAAACCATTTGGAATGATCTTTCACATATTGGACATTTTGAATATAAATGTTATTTAAACAGAATAACAAAAAACTTCATTAGAAAAAGTGCTTTATTAAAACTTATTATCGAAAGGGATTGTAAAATAAGCATTCAGTCATTAAACTGCCCAGTTCCCAAATCCCAACCCCTTAGCTGTTTTCTTGGTGTCTAAGCAAATTTTGTCAACTTTTGGAGATCCCTAGGTAACTCGTGCCTTCTCTTATAGTGCAGTCTATGTTTTTGGACCCCACTGTGTGCGAGTTATCGAGGGAGATGTGTATAAAGAATGGTATTCCTCGATCTATATTCCTTTGTCAAGAAATGTCACACTAAACAATTCACTATGATATTGTTGTACACGACTATAGTTTACACTAGCATATATTTTGGTCACTTGGGGGCAGCTATCATCTTGCCAAGGCAACAGAAGGAAATGAAAAAGTGAACCAATTAAGAACTTGACCAGATATTTATGGCCGTAAATGGTTGGAAATTTAATTTGCGTTTTTATGCTGCCATTAGTAGCATCCATAAGCATAGACGTTTTCCTGCAAAAGGGACACTTTTGCATCTTAATAAATGTCTTTGGAAAAGGCAATAATCAGATTCAATTGTTTTTATTGAAAATTGTAGTTGGCTTACTTTGATGAATAGTGTATTATTGAAGTCATTGCCAGAAAAGAAATTTGGAGGACCAAACAAATGCCCATTTCTTAATCTGATGGCAACATTAAAAATAACTAGGTCATTGATTGGGACTGAATTTTCATTTGCTTAGTATTTATACAGAACAATCAGTGCTTCAAATGGAATCATTTTCTTTGACATTTCAGCAAAAACAAAAAAAAGATTATGGGTACATTTTTTAAAAAATTGGACATCATTTGGTGGTTTGTGGTGTTTTTGCCTTCAAAGGTTGGTTGATCATATCTAGTCCGAAGGCATGACTGTTCGAGTGGATCAACAGCACATAGTATTCAGGTCAGATGTTAGCATAATGGGATTGTGATGTAATATTGCACTGTTAAGATGGTTTGTCAACATGAACAAAGGATTTGTTTATGTAATAATAGGTTCCAGTGTATTTTATATCCAAGTTTGCAGCTTCTTTTCATGGTGCATTTGAATTTTCTCCACTCCAAAACCAAGAATGTATAGACAAGTTTAAACAGCTTACATTGTAAAAAGAAGATTGCCAGATTGTATATGTTGTTGCCAATAAGACAGAAAAATCACAATTTGCGACATCGGCAAAGCTCAGTGTTATCTAAATAAACATTTTTGCATGTTTTCCCCCGCCCCATATTTTTCAGATGAAAAAAATTTATGTACGAGAAAAATACATGCATACATAATATCGATGGCCACAACAGGATCGCTTTTTGATATGATCTCTTCCTCAAAATGATAGTAAACTTTTTACACGTTACTATTTTGTACTTTTAAGAAGAAAAAATATTTGTTTTGTGTAGGAGAAAAATACATGCACAAGAAATTTTGGGATCCATGCGACAACCAGGTTCTATCCAAATTCATGTTCTAATGGAGTATACCAAGGTGGGGTCGCAATGAATATTGCAGAATGAACTATCTTACTTTTTCATCATGTTTCATTACATGTATGCAAAAGATTGATCAAACAGTTTAGAAAAGCTAAGAAACCAACCAAAACCTTGATGAAAATTTTCTATTCCTATGACCTAGACCCAAAGATCAAAAGGGACAAGTGAGCACATCATAAAATGAACTGGTTTAGTTCTAAATATTATGAGAATTTGATCAGTGATCAGATAAAGACAAAATACCCAGTTTTAAGCTAGTATGTCATAGAATGAATTGTCTTACTTGATTCATGCAAGGTTTAATGAGAATCTATATCTAGGAGATTAGGAAATGTATGCAAATTTAAAACCCAACCAAACCCTTTAATGATGGCAGAGAAATGATTGCCATGTCTCACTTCCAGCTAAGATGAGCTCAACAATAAAATTCAATTTGATGGGACGCTAGATATTCATTCTAAATGGGTTCCATTCCCAGAAACTAGTAATCAACATGTGCCCTCCCAAACACACACACAAACAAGCAGATGCATACATTCTAGAATTTCACAAAATTTTTATTTCTGAGAAGAGAGATGTAAAAGAAAGAAAGATCTGGCCATTTTAACATCACAAACACACAAAATTGATTGAAATCTTGACATTTTAATTATCACATGTTCCCATTCCAATGTATAATTTTGATAATTTTTTTGTTACTGGTATGACATGTTTTAGACATATATAAATACAGACAGAAAAACAGTCTAGCTGTATTGTAATGATATACGTGTATGAAAATATTAGAGATTAGCACACATGCTTGATACAGTTGTATCTGAAATTATATGAATGGAAGTAAAAAAAATGATATTGCTTTGTGTCGCAAAAAAGATTATGGTCAGGAACACACACACAAAAGATTCTAAATGTACCAACAATTGCCCATTCCTTTCATTTTTCATTATTTCAAAAACAGATTTCATTTAATTCAAATTAATGTTGATATCTGCTTGACACAGTCTGATACAATTAGGTTGTTGTAATATGAAACAAATGTTTGTGAAACCCACCATCTCACCTGCATCTATATACTTCCAAATAACCACTATATCAGACCTTTATAACTTTCTCCCCAAATTTAAACATTATTGATAAAAAAAAGTACCAAGTTTTCTGCAACTCTCAACAACAGTGTTGAGACCCATAGTAATATTATACTAAATTATCAGTTATGTGTAACTACTAATGTATAAGATGCCATAATGCAACAAGCTTTCTGCTTAAATAGACAGGACATGAACTCTTTGAATAAAAAGGTATAAACTTTAGATCCACAGTGACAATATCCCAAAGATTCACTGAAAGCAGAAAAGGTTATTTCAAATGTATGTAAAACTTGGGCAATCTCCACACTGATGAACAAAGCTTTCTGCTTAATAAGGTGAGACTGGCAAGTAAGAACTCCAAACATAAAAACTTTCAGACCCATGGTGAAAATTATGAGGCCTAAAACAACATAACACATTTTTAACATTGTTTACCACAATGCAAAAAGCTTTCTGTATAAGACAGAAAGACAAATAAAACTGGAGCCATCGTATCTTGGCAACTTTTTTTAGAATTTTAATTTGCCATTTATACTTGCTTTTAAAGTTGGCTCCAACTACAAGCAACATATAGCCTGACCTGTCATTGCAAAACCAACAGATCAGGTCTATGTTGTTTGTTCTACAAACTGCTCATAAACTGTATAGACCCAGATTTGTTGGTGCACTGTGCAATGGTAAATCTGGATCTATGCAGTTTGCAGCTAGATTCCACATACATGGAAATATATACATTTTTATCTTTTTCACAATTGATGAGGTTAAAAATACTGAGGTTATGTTTGGCCATTACTTTGACAGTTCTGGAGCAAGCAGAATTCTTCCCACATTGGTAGGTTCATATAAACTATTTACAGTATGTGAACAGAAGAAAATGCCATACATACTCATCTATGATTCCAGCTGGAAACTGCACAGACACAGATCTGCTGTCATATAATGGGCTGGCAGATCTGGATCTATGAAGTTTGTTAATAGTGTAATCAGTAGAACAAACACTGACCCTGATCTGCAGGCAAATTATGCTACAGAATATCTAGATCTATGTTGTTTGCAGTTGGACTTGATTTATAGGCAAGTATTGTGATAATGTACAGCCTATTTAGAAAACATTGTCACAAAGACTTTATCCCTGAAGGTCTACTCTTCTAAGATATTACTCGTGCCAAGATATCAAATCTCTAGAACAAAACAAACCAAGTATAACTTGTACATTGCCTATTAAAAAAATCCCCAGAACTTCACAATTAATTTTGAATGCATTCCTGACCCAAAACATAAATAATTTTTAAGTCTACTGAATAAAGCCCATAGAAAAACAACTATATAAAAATATCTCTGTATTGATAATAACACAATGTATGATTGTTCAGGATTCAACCAATCAATTTAAGACTATACTAGTATACTGATGACAAATATGTAATACACTCTTAACAGTATAACAATACTTTCACTTTCTTCTATACACATTTCTTCATTGTTTTACAATTGTTCAGCCTCTTTTTGATGAAATAAAAGTGAAAGGAAACATTTAAAAAGTTTTTTTTGTTGTTTTTGTTTTAAATTCTGATACTGAGTAATGGGTGCTTGCCCGACAGTCTACAGACAGTAGTAAAATCACTTCAATCCAAGGAATGAAAACGATATTTTGATATTTACGTGGTCAATCCAATTTTACATACAAAAATATTGTTTCATCTAGAATTATGCTAAATATATATATATATACAAGACAGTATATAAAAGTGTTTGTTCATGAAAGGTGATAAAAGGAACCTGTGCACCAAAGAACACAGATTAACATATGATGAAGTGCAGACATAAAAAGGGATATATGATTAATATATATTATCTTTAAGTGAGAATACAATTGCTAGTCTTGGACAAAAATTAGCTACATGCATATAATAAATGTGGATACCATTAAGCAGATACAAATTATTATTTAAATACTGATTACTTTAATAATTAGTGTAACTGCAGAATTCAAGGATGACTGATAGGTTGAAGCATCTACAATAATAATAAGTATTCCCCAAAGTTTAACCTAAAGTAAGTTTTTAATTTTTTAATATTTTTTGGCAAACTTCTAAATTTTAGACATTAGTGATGTTAATACTGTTAGGTGACAGTCTTTATTACAATTCAGACAACAAATAACAATGATTCGCCACTATTATGTGTGTGTATGTGTGTGTGCGCATTTTGTGATATCATTCTCCAGGTTCCCTGGACATTACCACATATGCTGACATAAAAGTAATTAGTGATTCAGCTGCAAAACTAAACAGACCCAAATTTTCATTGCATAATGAGTTAGCAGATCGATGTACTTTGTTAGGCCTAATCAGCAAATTAAACATAACATATTTTGATCTTTCTATATTCTGTGAAAGCAGACCAGGGTTTTTGTTTTGCAGCTGGACCTAACTTGCATGCAAGTATGTAAAGGTAATTGTCCTATATCTTCAATCTTTGACTAGGCTCATAAATCACAGAACTCTTAAAGTTTGAGATTTTGTTACAACTAAGGATATTACTTTTGTTACGTCATTTTTGTTTGGTTGATTGTGAAAAGTTGAAGTTGTATGTACTGATGTATCAGACTTGCAAAACCTGACACAAGACTTTGATAATCATGCCACCGTTCAAGTGATACCTCTGCCTCACCATTACAGCCTAGGTGAGATAATAAACCAGTGTTTTGAAAACTTCTAGACTTAAAAGTTTTATTTCCAATATAATATAGAAACGATACCTTACTTACACAAGTTTTTCTTTCACATACCTTCTAAAATAAACAATACACATTTCTGTTAAATAGAAGAAAAACAATAAATGTCAAAAATATTGACCTTGTTTACAAAAGATTTTGTGTCACAAACCATAAAAAAGAATACATTTTCTTTTATATATAAAAAGGGCATACTAAAGAGTATGATTTCTCACAAACCTGTTACTACCTTAAATTACACAACCAGTCAAAAAGACATCTCACATTAAACTGTAATGTAATGATCAACATTAAAGGATGTTTCTGTCACTCCTGACATTTCAGTAATGAAAAATTTACAAACTGCATGTAAATGTACAGTGCTACCTCACTATAAAGTTTTTCATTATAACATGCCTCTTATCAGTCTACTCCCTTGTTTTAGTATTCCTTGATAATTCATGAACGCAATCTTCTCAATAAATAACATTATCCAATGAAATATCAATGAATGAAAATGTTGGAAAATGCATACTGGTGGTAACACTGTAAGAAATATATACCAATTATGAAAGTCTTGTCAAGCAATAGTTATATTTTAATTTAGTTTCACACTGTAATCAATAAAGTGATATGAACTCTTCTATTCAAAACATGAAATGAATTAAAGGACTGTCATGGCAAAATGCTCACGAGTACTTACTCGGCAACTAAGCTAAACTTTTTTCACAACTGCTGAGGAATTTATGGCCCTTGAACAGGAAACAAGCTAATTGAAAGATTGTCAAAGCTGATTACAATATATAAAAAGTGCTCACATTGTAATATTGGTGTATAGGGGTCATCCTAATTTTTTGCAGAAATCACACACCATAAACAAGCAAGTTTTGTCTTTGGCTAGTCTGTGATTGGTCTTCAACCTTTGCAATGATGCATTCAAATAGAACTTCAGTTTTAATAAAATTCACATTTTGTTTCCTATCTCTTTGTTATTGGTCAAAAAATATTTCTGATTTGGCAGTACTGCTCATGATCATACCATTGACATGTGCCAATTGTTTATATTAATAGAATTGTTACACAGCTGTATTAAGTTGTTAATATGTGGTTGCAATTAAAATCAATAGTTTAAGAACTTCATTAGTACAAAGTGATGCATTTGCAGTTTATAAGTTAATTCTAGTTGTCAACCAAAATACACAGGCTCTGACCTTAAATGGGAAGAAAATTCTATCTTTGATGACTCATGAATCTGATAGTGCCACAGTGTATTACAAAAAAAAAGACAAGTAAAAAAGAAATACTGGTATGTATATTATATGCATGTTAAGTTTATACAAAAAAAAAATCCCTCATCAATCCATTGATTTTAACAAAGTTCCTTTTAACTCCAATATCCTTAAATATCAAAATCAACCAGATCAATATTCGAGTCGTACAATGGAGTTTATAATTCTTATGTTGCAACAAAAGTTGCAAGCATCTTATCACAACTATTTGTCAAAATGTTGGTCTCCCTAACTTGCACTTTGCTACGCTTCTGGACCATCACTCACAAGTTATTGAGGGAGAAATGTATAAAGTGTGTATGGTCGTGGGTCCGGTTTCATCAAGTGTTACTAAAATTTGCATCATGAACATCATCACTTTGCCATCATTGTAATGAAGTAGTAGTGTACAACTGCATAATATTTAGGTTGTCTGCATAATATTTAGGGTAATATTGACATTTGCTACTGATAGTTTAATCTCTGATTATGTGTAGAATTAGAACGAAGATGATATCTAAAAGTTGAGACTAGTTAGATCAACAACAGGTCTCCATATCTCTGAATTTGGAATCAATATTTCCTGAATATGATTCATTTACTAGTACAGATAACTTAAAAAATAAGTTAACAAAATGCTTATAAATAAAGCAATTTCGAAAATGTAAAGAAATCATCAGGAAAAGTGCAAGAACATGTTCCAAAAAGAATATTAAACAAAAGTAACAGTTTCATTGAATGACACATTTACAAAACATTTTGGGTATGTAAATGTGTTGGTTTTATGAGAATAATTTTGTCAACCCATATTTGATACTTCATAATACCCAAATAAAAAATTCACAAAGTGAAGTGCTTGATGACAAGGAAACAAAATACCATATTTTCTCACATACAAGTCCAGTCCAACTGCAAACAATACGGGCCCTGATCTGCCATCACGTAATGTAGAGGTATATCAAGGTACATGTTATTTATTATACTAATTACTTCAATCTACAAAGAATCAGATTCCTAGTACATTATGTGATGGCAGGTCTAGGTCTGTGCAGTTTTCTAGTTGGATTAAACTTAAAAACGATATAAATGGCACATAGACCTACACCATACTGCTCCATACATGGTGCTTGTACCTATCTTGCATAAAAGACATGAAATGTTTATTCTATTATTTGTCCCTTTATTGTTAATAGAAGTATGAAATGATTCAGTTTTAATTTTAATTATTAAATGAGAGTCTCTTTTGCAAATACAGTGGTAGGGTAATCAAGTAATTCCAGTTCCACATAAATTTAAAAAAAAAATGTTCTTTTCAAGAAAATGTAGCAACAACAAAAAACAGTAACAAAATAAACTCTCTGTACCAAGATGATGATTAGGCACATATAAATTGCAATAAACTATTTATACTGTGAAAAGCCCAATAGTGGAATTAGTAATCTGAACACCAATGTTTCAAAACCTTCACAGCTTGTTTGGAATGAACAAGAGGAAGTTTCTATGTACTGTATCTACCTGTTGGCCTCTTCAGCCTCTATATGTACACAGTGATAAACTTTGTCCAACGAGACTGCTTTGCTTTTGTGGGGGTGTAATGCCATTCTTCAGCACATAATAGGCTACACGTGCAGCCAGTATATTTGCTGGAGAAAGAACCCGGAAAGAACCAGCAACACACTGGAAGCTAATGGAAAGCTTTCATACACCTGCCATGGTCAAGCCAAGACAAATTCGCATAGAAAATGGTAGAGATATGAGTCATGTAATAAGCTGAGTGCCTCGGACCATTCTGCCACCTGGGGTCCTTGTCCATTGAGAAAAAATATGGTATCCATTCCTCATATTTCAGAAACTGAAATAGTTTCAAAATTTGTCAAATCAATAAGAGTAAACATTAGTCTTCCTCTGCATCTTTCTTTTCATTTCTGTTACAAGTTTTCACTTATTTACCAACCCAGAGACTGGTTCCTTATTAGAGGTACTTTATCATTTACATAAAGAAACAATATTATTATATGTACATATTATTATATGTACCAGTCTATCGTGTCACTGCTTAAGTACTTTTCTCCTCTGATGTGTCTACATTAAAAACAGTCCATTACAAAAACTGTCCCCCATAAATTCCTGATTATTTTCATAAATTCCGAATTATTCATAAAACATCTGTAATAATTCAGTGACATGCTAAAGACTGGCACCTCTACAAGACAAGGAATTCCAATTAAAGAATTTTTTTTTTAATAGTCTGGTAGGTCTTATTACTGGAATCCAAATTTGCTACACGTGTTAGAAATGATCCTCTCACTGAACATGGGCTTCTCATAGAATTAAATAGCATTAAACTGTTTGGCTTTTTTTTTAAAAAGTTGAATTCATGCAATGTTCACTGTAAACCACAAATACATTATTAGATCAAGTGGAATAAGATCCCGAGATCCCACATATATACTTCTTGTTGTTAGGCTGTACAAATTTGAAAAATCATATAAATTAGCCAATGACTGTACAAAGGATTGAACTGGGTACATAGCTAAGTATATCCTGTGCTTTTGGCACTTATAAATTAATGTAAATATTATGATACATCAAATTTCTTTTGTACAAAATATAAAAAAGAATTCACCATATTACGGTATTTCATTGTAAAAGCAAAACAAAATAATGATGTCACAAGCATACATGTATGGCTATTATTTCAAATTTCATGAAGTTATACTGGCAACGTTATAGGTAATAACAATAAAAAAAAAAGACTCCTATACAAAAATGAAAATGTGCTACAATGGTATAGGTTAACTACTTCATGAAAGCTAATAACAATCAGCAGTACTTCTTCATTTCATATTTTTGAAACATTTTTATTTTATTCAATTAGACATTTGCCGTGAGATCGCTCGAGTTCTCACATTCTGATCTAAGTAGTTTTTTAAGTAACTTGATAAAGCTTTTCCATTTCTATATACTGAACACCTTCCGTCACTGGTTACTTTCCAAAACTCATAGATTTCTCTAAACACCCACTATCACTGGCTACTTTCACAGCTTACTCTAAAAATTAATTTTTTACTTTAGTAAAAGCTGTTGACATTTTTTTAGAAAACAGCTCTCTCATGAAAAATGAACAAAACCTGGTGTCATTTTTCAAGAACTAAGTATTTTTAAGCCATGGTTCACTTATAAGTCTACTTAATACTATGATATGTTTCAACACAACTAAAAGGTATTTTATAAATGAATAATACAAAACAAATACAGTAACTTGAGTACCTTGTTGGTACAACATTCTGACTCACAAATGTCATGTCATGTTTTTGAATTACAAAGGCAAAAAAAGACAATGTTATTGGACACTACTGATTGAAAATAAGAATTCACATTGTAGAGATAAAAAAAATTAATTATCTGATAAAAGCTCGTGCTTAATATTTCCAATAATTAAAACAAAAAGGGAGAAGACTCTAGGTCCAGCCTAATTTTATTAACTCAAAAGTATGTTAGAACTTCACCATACCTAAGCACACATAGCTGACTAACATGTTAGTAAAATTGGCTTCAAACTGCCATCCATGCATAGAAAGCAATTCTTTTATTTGATTCATTTATCGTGTTCACTTTACGACTAGCAGTTCCAAGATGTATATATTTTTTATCAGTGTTTTTCCTACGTCTAATATGAATAAAAATAGATATAATTATGATATGCCTCTTAACATCTAAAATCAATGCATAATTTTGATTGACTTCAATAATCTCTTATGTAAATATTATACAAGTCAGCTTATGTATCTAAGTGAATACTATTTTACAGTGAAAATAAAATTCAAACAGCCTATAATAGAAATCCTTAAGCTTCCAAGAGATATAACTTTTATCTGGCTATTAAGGTGCTTATTCACAACTATTGGAGATAACTAGCTGATTAATATCCTAGCAACCAGTTTCTTTAACTGGTTATAAAATTTATTATTACATGTAAAACAGTTCTTATTTCCTACATCTTCAATGAAAAATCTTATATCTTTCGAATCTGAGACCAGTGTAATTACAGCTCTCACTTCCTATATTGTAACATTTAAGCTCCATAAATGTAGACTGTGTCATGTCCTGAACCAATGTATAATGCAAAAGATTGAAATCTTGATTTATTTCTTGGCACACTATTCATCATCAGACTTAATTGGTCATCATATTACGATAATCATTCAAAACTTGTTTTGAAATATACCTCAGTTGATGGTCATTAATTATTTAGTCCCGCCTTTGGTTGACGTTTTAGTCAACATTCAGTAAAAAAAAAAACATGAATATCTCCATGTTGTTCTGATCTTCAAAAATGGAACTTAATCAACGAGAGCACAATAAAAATTTTCATGTCAAATAGTCATGGTGTCAAAAATGTCAAGAGATTTCCTGAATGGAAAATTCCAGTCTTGTATGGTTATATCAAAGAGATGCTAAACTAACTTGACCTCACTATCTCGCCATGTTTTGGTTTTACTGGCACAAGCATTATGCTCCTGTGGCAAAAGCCATATGTTACTATAGCACACTGGCTGGCATCAGCCAAATGTATTGTTTCTCTACATGTAGTATTTGTATACTGTCAGACCCTAAAGGACTGAAGGACTTTTATCTCATTTTTTTTTAAAATTTTTATTATGCAAATAAACAGCTCAAAAGATTACAAATTGTTTACGTCTAGCGATCAAATGATGTGTACAGGCAATACTAGAAATCTTAAACTGAAAATCTTTACAGAAAAACTACAAAGTTTAAGATATGTTTCTAATAATATAATACTGATCACATGAAAGATTGGCTTATATTGGGTCAGAAACAATGCTGTAACCAGCAGATTCTAGATGTACAGTTATATCAGCCAATCTGAAGATCTGGTACATTTGGCTTGTATCAACAGCAATTATGAATGTCCTACAGCTGATTATTGATACAACAACTGACACTGACTAATTACACCAAGGGCAAATTAGAGGCTGAAGAAGATTGTGGTAACAAGTTTCAGCAATGACAAACAGAAATAAAATATTTTTATATATCTTTAAGAAAATGAATATTTCAAATTATATGTGGTTTTCTTTTTTGCAATTTTTTAATGGAACCACTAGCATCAACATGTTATATCTTGAACTGTGAAGGAGAGCTCTACTGGTTTCTTTCTGAATAAGAATCATAGTTTTTGTGATTAATGTCTTACTTTATTGTGCAACACAACCTGAGAATTAAATTTACTCCCTGAAACAAAAGGAGCACTTATTTTTATTCTATTAAGAAACTTATAAACAAAGTCCATGTAAGATGCCTATACATACAATAATGGTAATGAATATTGAAATGATTCATGGTTATGAATGGGAAAATGTATCAGATATATGAGGACCTTTATACACTACATACCTCACAGAGGGTTATTGTACAATTTCCTTACAATGAGTTGCTATAACAACTCCAATGATGGTCTGGTAACAAGGCACTTTCATCTATATTGTCACTTCCCATACATTATTGTGTAAAAATCTGCACATCTTTTGCAGTAGTTTTGCTGTTGTTGTTGTTGTTGTTATTGTTGTCTCTCCATGTGCAAAACTATTCCTATTTAAAAAGCTCTGGTCCCATTAGCAAAAAAAAAAACATTCATAACTGGGCATTGTCCATCATTCTGTTTCACTTGTATTGCACTACTTCATATACATGTTATTTGTTCAAGTAAAGTTTACAATATTCACATAGCTGCTTAAAAGTCTTGTTCGAGTTCTGTAGTTACCCTAACTGTAACTTCATATGCACAATAATTAAACAGGCAACCAGTCTACTAACACAACTTCATCATCAACTGCATAGCAATGTTCTTGCGCCTGACTACAATAATTTATTTTCCTGGCCAAAAATTGCATGCACCTAAAATAGCAGATTCTGCACACACTATTGGAAAGCAAAATACTGCTTTCCACACACAAAAAATTTAAAATATGGCAATACTTTTGACACAATATATAAACATGGATTTTAACCAATTTGGATTGAATAAAATCTGACTATAATGTATTCTAGGAATATAGCACCAATTAAAAACTCCTATAATGAAGAACTATTTCTTTTTCTGTTTCTTTTGTTCTTTTTCTTTCAGTTTCTGTTCTTTCTCCTGTAGTTTTTTCTCTTTCTCTTGCTGCTTTCTTTCTTTTTCTGCTGTGGCTTTAATTTCTTTTATTTTCTTTTTCAGTAATTCCCTGTCCTTGCTATCTGATATACCAAGAGTCTGAAAATAATAATAATAATAATAATAATAATAATAA
>QKMX01279600.1:0-17611 GCA_003401595.1 Venustaconcha ellipsiformis | reverse complement strand
ACATACATACACACATACATACATACATACATTCATGCATTGATACATGCATACATACATATAAACAGTAAGAGAAAAATGATTTTTTTTTCTGTCCGAGAACATAATGGAGAGACGTTTATTCATATAGGTCACATGACCAAAGACTTAATAAACAAAATAAAATTATGTTTAATTCTCATCTTGCATGTTACAGTGAAATGGATAAACAAAACACTTATTTGATAACAAAATGAAAGGAACTAACATTGTATTGTTATAATTAACCCTCTATTTTTCCTCAGGATCCATTTATTAAAGATAAAATATATGATCTAATTCCATATATCTAATACATGCATCCATACTGAAGTATAATGTATAACACTTATGTCAGAGAACACCAACCACAATATTCTTTGACATGAATATAGCAAAACAAATCACGTTACGTTGTATTAGTAGGTTTGAGTATTTTACCAGACTGAATACTGGATACAACATAATTTCAAACGAGATTGAGGACCTAGAGAAATTTCAGAAGATTACATGTAGGCGTACGCCACTAAAACAAGACATGGTGTAAAATGGACGATAACCAAGTCTGTATTTTATCCAGTTTAGCTATATCTATATATTTCGCACGTAAAAATCGTTATTTGAGAATGCATTCACTTTTCGCTTGCATTTGCTACAAAAGGTATTATTAAAGTAAGATAATGCCGTGTTTATTATTAACCCTACAATCATCAATGTCCATTTTTATCAATTATGTTAAAAACTCCAAACAAATAGAAGCCCAGGATGTGAATAAATATAACGTGTGAGCTAGCCAAAACCTCATTGTTTAACCGGTAGCATATTAAATACAAGCTTAATTTATTACAGAGATAGCCTACCCAAGAAGGTGAATTTGAATTCTTTAAATCTTGCATGTCGAAAGTAAAAAAAATGGACAGGTTTTATTCCACCATAGTCTAGTAAGTTGATACAATCATTCGAAGAAATCTTGAAAGAGTAAGAGAAGATGATTGCACCGACAATATGATCATTAACATAAAATCCAGAAGACCTTGATTGCATTCCTAGATGGACTGTCATAATGAAGTATATAAATGTGAAAATTCCTGGAGCATGCACTTGTAAAAATTATAATCTTAGTGCATGCTGTTACCAAAGCAAGAGATGTGTTACCTACAAATGCTTCACATGAGGTAGCTAAAATATTCATTAATTGATAAGATCGATCAAACTTGTGAAGGAGAAAGATTGTTTTGAAGAGGGGTTTTGTAACGGATTGAAGAGTTCCATCTCAATTTATAGGTTAATAAAAAGAAGTGTTTTATAAAAGTAATTACGTTTTTTTTTTCTTAAAAACGTTTGAGTCTATTTACTAGTATGTGTTTTTAATATTCAAAAGGTATCCTACAACTTACGACTGGAGAATAACTATCAGTGTAGGCATTCAGACAATATAGGGTACGCTGTGTCTAGAATTCACTGTTTTACCTTCCAGTTCACGCATGTAAGTAGTACAAGTGAGGCTCCAGTGATTCTGCTTATACAGTCAAATTCATATGACTACAGGTCATTTTTTTTAAAAAGAATTGAATCTATCATATATTATCAACCACCATAAACGAAAAGATCAATTCTATGATTCGTGTAACCAACCTCTTCATGAAACCAGTTATATATTGGTCAAACTAACTGCATGTTGCTGCTCACATATTGCTGCTAGATACTTTATTTGACAGTTTAGTTGGACAGTCCAATGTGTCAAAAGATCTCTTAATTTGCACTAACCCCTCTGTCATCCAAGAGTCTATACTTAGCAACATGTTAAATGTAATGGAATCCTAATGAAAGTGAAGAGGGCCACCATCACTGAAATTGTTCTGTAACGACCACGTTATTAATAGATCCTACTTGGATCACAATCTGTACGGATGCGAACACAAAGGACAAAGAGAGAAAGACTTATACAATTTCGGACTACCAAAGGAGCATGGACCCCTCAAGATCATTATTTACATGGAATCATCATTTTAGTTGGGACTATAAATCTCTTTTTTTCCATAGAGAGTCATCGCAAATAGTGGAACGATTACTCAGACCTTTCTATTCATGACTGATCTTCGATAATGCTGCCCTTATCTCCCAACTCGATTTTGAAGTGCCTCCTCAATGCAGGCAGCAGGCAAAATCACTAATAAGTTTCTGATTGGTGGATCCATCTAGCTGCATTCCGCCACATGGGATAAATATATTTCATGAAGCTAGTGCTTTCATTACTAATAACAGCCTTCTATACAGGAGGAATATGATATTATAATATTTAATATCGATTCTGGTCACTTCAACTCAAGATCATATACAGAAACCAGTGCCATCTCTTTAGATTGATTCAGGAATTTCGATCCGTTGCATCAAATGAGTTCACACGTCAGTTTACCTTCAAAGATGGGTCTGCTGATATATGAAAATGGACATTTTCATCCTAAAAAATGTAGGCTATTTGTCATGCGTATTGGATTATGACTATATCAGTTTGCTTTGTATAATGGCTCACCAAGTTAGGGCAGTTACCATAATCATTGAACACGAGTTAAACTGTTCTACAATTATCTTTATCCACGGAGATCTGGGTACGATTCTCCAGCTCTTATCAGTGGTTTCTCATCACGAAAGGATTCTTTGGGACAAGGGTTAACATTAAAGATCATTCTACAGCTTAACACAGATCCATCCTCATGACGTCCAATTGATTCGTGTAAGTGAAGTATCCTTCTCAAAGCTGCTCCACGAGATATGGAGTCTTTCATTGGGTTATTTAGCTGTTTTACATAGCTTATGGACCTGAAGTGGTCTCTTTAGGGAAACGGAATGTAACTCCCTCCACATTGTACCTATTTATCTAAAATACTATGATTGGGTGACATATTTAGGGAAGTTACCAAGTTACCTATTTTTCCTAGTAAAATATGTTTCTTGGAGAACACTTACGCATTTATAATACGCCTTCTCATTCTCCCCGCTGTAAAATCCACAGAGAGATTGTGCCTTATGCTTCAGTAGTAACTGAGATATTCACATGACTTGGCGATAATCACTATACTAAGTGGAGATCACTCTGCCTGACTACCACCTAGGTGGGCAGATACATGTTAGGTTCTTTTTTGCAAGAGGTGCTATCTCAGAGAACACGTATTTCGAGGTAGTAGTAGTTATCCTATGGTATTAAGAATGGGTAGGTGTTCTCAAGGAAACATATTTCTGCTTCGAATACGTTACACGATCATAATACCTTATGAGAAATATTATTACCTTACAAATCCAGCCCTCGCCAACACTACCTACAGCTAAAGGGAGCAATGATTTGTCTGCCGACCTGTCTGTCTCTCGGGAAGAGTGATTTCCTCTTACATATAAGACTTGGCGACAAAGTGAAAGAATATCCAATTTATTAACTGCGTTCATGCCAAGAAGCACGCTTTCATCACGAGTGATCTTGTAAAAGTAGGAAGCTACGTGGAAAATATAACACTACAAGTTGGATGACTTTTTCACTTCTAAGGAAAGTAATTTCTTTCTATATTTTTAACTTTTTCTCCCTTTCTCGACAAAGGTCTGCCTTCACAAGTTGCCACATTTTGTCGTCTTCACACATTTGGTATTTCCACGTTGAGACTAAGCGACTTCACAGATAGTTCGTGCAGTACTTAGATATATTTGCAAGTCTCTATTGCTCAAATGACTCCAATCTATATGCAATTCCTTTACAGACGGGTACATATTGGCATGTTCCTATCCAAGGCTTTCGCAGAGTCGAGGGGTCAATTGTAATGTACTTACTGCTACGCGCGATCTCTGGACTTCTGGACCTTTTGCCCTACAAGCATTTCCTCAACACGGAATTTGTCGTGCCTCCGAATTACGCCTCTATAACGTTGCCTCAGTTACCTTTTACCAGAAGGTTGTTGTCTGTAATATAGAAAGTCTGGTACATTTTTGTATTTCCTCCGTTCATGTTAGACAAGTACTGGACTTCATCTTTGTCCGTTTTGTTCTATTTTGTGTTACATATTAGAACCATTGGGTAAAGCCAAAACAAGATACAGCTCAAACCGAAGTCGTCATCAGACTGTCTACTGAGTTTGTCATCAATGCGAATCGTTATGGGAACAAGGGAGATAATTCAATTTACCCTTTAGCCACAAAGCTCCTGACATTGACACACTCGTAAAATCCTCTGGCACCCAGAACTCGCCATTATTGGAACTCGCCCTATGTTGTATCCTCAGAGCCCGGCTTCATATCTCCTACAGAAAGCGATAGAGCTAACAAACAGCCAAGTTCCATCTGATTCAGAAGATATACGGACATGTTACATGATCAAATACACCATAATGCGTCCCACCGTATGATTCTAATGATATCCTCCTCACACTGATGGCTTATTTCCGTTGCGACCCGCCTAGGCTATGTACAAGGGATAACGAAGGTCCAAAAAATCAATACTATGGGCTTTATAAATAACAGCCCGGGGTCTAGTACTTCGAACCAGACGTTAGCAGACATGTGCAGGGACCAGTCTAACTCATACCAAATTGTGATACTCATTCGGCATAATATCAAGTGTATTTCATCAAGCCTTAATAGATGTCCCATCGAAATATTTATTAACTCTGCCACTAGAAGAGCCTCTTTACTTAGCGAATGTCTTGAAGACACGGATTCTAGGAGTTTAATGAGAGACAGATCTCGTCCATCTTCACCAGGTAAGTCTTATGATTCACAGGGTACACTCACCCCACTCCACAAAAGCAAGATGATGTTGCTTATTCCATTATTACCGTCTTCTATTCTATCCTACACTAGAGCACATACAGATTCTGCCTACCTCATCTTTGTCCTCCGACGACTCCTACATCATCAACAACAAATACTACATACGTATGGATCGAATGACCTTTGCTGACACTGAGCAGTAGTGATCAATATTGTTACCATGTCTTCATTGTTGGTCTTATGTTCTTACGGGCTATCTCTACCCGACGTCTTCTCTCACTTTGTATATTTAAGGGCTTGCATGGAAGTCATTCTCAATTACAAGCACGGTCTTTATCATCTACTCTCTTTTTAACGTCCTAGTACGCTATCAAGCCATTAAGGAGAGATATGTAAATATCGTCGCAACCACAGCGTAGATGCAGGGATGACACAGGGAATCAACAAGTGGACCGAAGAGCCACTTACATGATACGAATCTATGAAATTCGTCAAAACGAAGCTCTGATAATTTTATACAGTGCGGATGTAGTTCCGAGTAGGTTCTATCGTTGCTTACACACCATTTTCTTGATTACACCTGCAAATACTATTTACATCTTGTCATGGGACATGTTGAACAATATGCATGAGGAAGACATTGCCATCACTGTGGGTTTAGATGGCCCATACCTTCATGTCTATTCATGCGGCTCCTATGACGTTCGTGCGATCAGTCTAACACATTGTCTATCAATTCAGCGCACCACAATTTTGGCTCTGGCGTCTTTCCTCGTATAACCAAACTTGTAATGGGGTATGTGCGGACCGTTTCTATGGCGTCGACATCAAGTTACCTGGACATAATTCTACAGCAACATCAACTTGTTAGCCCCTGTTACCAATCGGTGCTTACCATCAAGAATGAAACATCAGACGCAGTAGAATCTGAACAATTCGCTCACCTAGGTATCAAATTTAATACTCAGGCACCATATTTTGTCTCCCTCCTGATCAGGCATTGAAACGACCCATGGTAGCACCATACTTTCGAGGCATTCGATCCTCACGGGATTACTCCACGGGGCAGCGGACATCATGGTCCTAGGTCGCCTTCTACTGCATCGCTATTGTTCAATCGGATCCCCATGTTTCTCTACTGGACGGTTTTCTCAATCCCGTCACCAAACAGGAACCATCAGCGATATTGGGAGAATCCTAACTTGGCGCACGGCATTTTGCATCTAAGTTTCCATGCGCTCCAGATTTCAATCTGTACCAATGGAGGTACAAAAGGCTGTGGAGTCAAAACCATCATTTGGGAGGCCTGCCGTGCATCCTCTCTCCAGGAACGACATTCTCATTTCCATATTTCTGAAGAGGACGACCATTGTGAAAGCCTATCTTTATGGGTAAGAATATTTAGATTGCAAAGGAATCCTCATTTTGTCTGACAACTCAACAATGGTGACGTATCTCAGTCCAACACTGGTGGTTTATCTACAGCAACAAGGGGAAGACCCCAGTACCCAGACCTTTTCGTCATGGTTTGGGGCTCTCTCAAGCAACAAGGATTGTCTCAATCCTACAATGATGATTTATCTTCAACAGTACAAAGGACTCTAGTCCCCAGGACGTTGCATCATGGTGTGAAACTTATTTCAAACAACAAGAAGGAATTCAATCTAATGGTAAGTTATCTGAAATAACAAGGCTGACATTAGTCGCCAGACCTTTGCGTCATGGTAAAGGAATTTCTGAAGCTACGTTATCATCAAGAAGACATACAGGAAAACATATACCAGGACTCCTAAACGCACTGAACGACCCTTCGTAACGGAATGAATCGACTAGTACAAACGAAATGGTCTCTCTATCCCTCAGTTCTCATTCAAATCTGTATCCGATGGGACCGACCGTTGGTTGGTCTGTTTGCGAGAATTGGTAATGACAATACTGAATTCTTTGTCGCTCTCGTCTTAGATACAACAGCTATGGCAGTGGACGCCCTATCGTTGGATTGGATCAATCTGATTTCATACACCAACCCCCAAACACCTCTGATTCAAAAGTGATACAGAATGAACGGGATTAAGCCTGCAGCCTCATCTTCATCGCAAGGAGTTGTGGATTAACTAAAGCACCAATATTGCATTCGAAACCCTTAGTAATTCGAGTTTTCCCTCATCTACTCTTATAACCACAACAGGGTTTGTTTCATCCTTGTTCGTAGTCAGAACATGCTCGTCTGGATCTTCTGAAACGGTCCCTCAGAATTAAATAATTTAGCACATATTAGTGGTGTGAATCGCTCAGGCTCGACAGCCTTTAAAAACAAATCATTTGAGGTCAATTTCACAGTTTTACCCTTTCTAGAAGTGGTTAATATTCTAATTTAGAAAAAGATGTTTATTGGAAAATAGAAAGAAACGCAAAAGGTTCTTAACAATGTCACCTGCTCTCTCAGCTTCCTCTTTTCCTGACGATGTCCAAAGTGCCCGAGTGGTCTAAGGCACATAGTTTTACATTCCACTGGCATCATACCTAGGTTTGTGTGTGTTCGATTATTGCTTGTAGTACAAAATAATAAGCAACACATCTAAAAGATCCATCAGGTGTTGGTTAAAATTATAACAATTTTACAAGTAGGTAAGACTACATAAACAGAAGTCAAATAATTATTACAGTTATTGATTGTCATAGAAATGATAGGTATCACGACATAAAATGTTAATGACTGGTTACATGTTTTGCAGCTGTGAGAAACAATACGTATGCCCATATTCACAAAAACCATCAATGTCCAGTTACATTCATTACTTGTATTATCCAAA
Source organism: Venustaconcha ellipsiformis (assembly GCA_003401595.1). Classification (NCBI taxonomy): domain Eukaryota; kingdom Metazoa; phylum Mollusca; class Bivalvia; order Unionida; family Unionidae; genus Venustaconcha; species Venustaconcha ellipsiformis. The sequence continues at coordinate 10,028 of QKMX01279600.1, read as the reverse complement.
CAAGGTATGATCACGTGAACAGAACTGTCAGTGGCTGGTTGAAGGGCTGGGTACATGTTAAACCAGGAATTACCAACATCGTTTTTGAAGCAAAGACCGTTACCACCACAACAGTTTGGCCAGGACTTGTGGCCCTTGATGATGTGTCTGTTATCACTGGACCTTGTCCGGTCTATCCAGATTGTGGCCCTGACAAATTCCGATGTACTGCCACCAGAGTTTGCATACCAGTAGACATGCAATGTGATGGCGGTAATGACTGTGTAGATGGATCAGATGAGGACAATTGCATTAGTGAGTTTACCTTCTTAAGTTCTATCATAGTTTCCCTTGTAATATATTTTTATATTATTTGATGGGTTTTCTCAATGATTATGTTACATACATTTGCTTTTGTTGCTTGACCTTATCCAAAATCAAGTTCATTGTGACCCTGACCAGGAACATTCATTTTGTAAGCAACGTAATACATAACAAATATTTATCTGAGAATATATATATTAAATATTAAATATAAGGATCGTTATCAATGGACGTAGCCATGTTTACGGTAACTTAAGTCTATATCATTGGTATTATTTCAAGGCAAGACTATTTGACATATTCTTTATTACAAATTTAGTATTAGATTTCATCTTGTTGACACGTTAGAATGTTCGCGAAATGAAGTTTTGATCCTTGTCCTAGTTCTATTATTGTTTCTTAGCTTTTTCTATTTAATATTATTTACTTGAAAAATTACTAATTCTTGCCTTAACATCTTGAAATAGAACAATTCCTATTGTGTTCAGTTTTTAATTTGTAGTGAATCATTCAAATTTTTTTTATAATGGAAATACAACGTGCTAGTCAATGATATTCTTGGACTGAAACTTTAATCTACAATTAAAGTGAATACTGTGATGGACATTTTTGGACTATATTATTAAGATTCATCAAACAACTATTACTACATCATCTCACCCCAGGCAACTGATACATTACCATATTCCAGACTCCAAGCACACCAACATGTTCAATGTTGACACTTTATACATATGGACTTGTTGTAAAACGTTTGGAACTATTTGGGATTTACTTTAGAATTCTGTATGGTTGTTGGAAATTTTTTGTTTCTTCTAGAGAAGTATATTATGTGTGGAATTTTAAAAAACATGTTGGTTTGTGTTGCTTAGTTTGAAATTATAACACTTTGTCTTGACTTTCTTTGTTCGTTCATACAATAACAAATTTATGGAAGTTATTTTTTGATACGTCTGTCTGATTTATCTTGTATATCTGCAGCAATCAATATTACTTTATAGCATTATATCTACACCCCTTTTATAAATATTTCACCGTATTTCATTAAGAGGCATTATTACTACAATTTAATACATCGACACTCAGATTTAAATTTATGGGTAGCCATCTTACTGCCTAAAAATAGCTCTGTGTAGCGTGTTCTAATGTTGACTGACATCAGATAATGAAGAATAATGCTTAGGAAAATCTCACACACTTGGCAGTCGATTTGAACACTTTTCTATTATTTTAGTCAGTCCTTAATTTGATAAACTTTTTATTATAAATTCAAATTCTGAAATAAGCAAATGGACGTGTTTTCAAGTTTCACTGACTTGTATTTCACTTGGCTGGAATGCGATGGAAGCAGGGAATTTAGAAATCAATTAAATGGATGATAGCTTTCTTGAACGGGTGAACAAAATGATGCTGTCTAAACATTTTCTTCAATATTAATATATTTTTATTCGTTTCATTTAAGAAACATACTTTAGCCTAATCTGAGTTTGGCATTTCAGCTTCCAATTCATACCAACTAAACAGAAATGGCCGTAATGATCTTCCTTGAGCAAGGCAATGTAACAACTCAACTCCAAATATTAATAACGTTTAATAACTGCTCTGGGCTGACAGTAATATAAGAATAATCAATACACGTACCAAATCAATTATCAGTACTGAAGTTAGTCAATCTGTGTTTAAAGAAGATAATATCTTGTCATGAAGGACGTTGATATTGAATTTAAAACTAAAGTTTGCTTAACCTCGTCCAAAGAAACTTGACTAAAGTACCCATTTGCTCTCTACCAAAAAGGGCAGATAATCTCATTCAGTTTTGATCTGAAACTAAATTTCCATTCCACTCTTAATTTTCCCTTCGACATGATATAGTCATGCGTTATAGTTTTAGCGTATGTTGATGAATAGTTTAATGTAGATACTAAATTACTTTGAAGTGCGCTAGATGGATCCATTTCAATGAATTATTAGTGAAACTTATTTTGTGCAGAATTGTCTATTTGCTCTACTGATCATTTGTGATTTTCTTACCACTCAACACTATTGCATTTAAATGAAAACATAATCATGAGAGTTGGGTGGTTATATTTCAGTGTTCTAATGCCATGCTACTGATTGCTATGTGAATGGACTGTGTAGTGTAATAGAGGATGTTTTGATAAAAAATATGGGCCCATCAGCGATTATTTGGCACCATGTTCATGAGTTGCCATGTAAAAGGAACGTGCATTGAAATGTACAGTGTTTTGATAGACATCATTGGTAGGCAGTAATTATTTGGAAGTGGTGAAGGAGGGGGGGCATGCAAATGGACTGTGTACGTGCCATTAACGGCGGTGACCTCGCAATGATGCTTCTGAAGTGCCATGCACAGAGACTGTGTAGTGAATTGATCAGTGATTTGTTGTTCAGTATCGAAAATATTACTTTCATCTAGCCTGGTCTTAATTTCATTTAAATGAAATTAGTAATTTATAAATGTAATAATGCCAGTAATTTTTCAGATTCTAAATATGCTCAGCGAGTCCTAGAAAGTATGTTCAGAAATCAATGGAGGTAGCCATGGGAAGCTTTGAAAGGATAGAATACGTCTCTAATATCTTTTGAGTTTGTTTTGAGACTTGGGGCATGCCCAGAGTAGAAACTTTTTGGCTATGTACTGTTTACTATAGGATATGACGTTTTTGTTTCAAACATAGATTTTTGTAACTTAAACTAATAGGAGGAATTAATTGAATAATTGTTGCATTACAAATGATATTAAAACTAGGCAAATGCAGTAAGAAAAGTGTTAATGGTTTTACACACCATACATGTAATAATCATACAAATTGATAATAATTTGTAGCGCAATGAAATACATATCCTGATGCATTTTTATTAATTCTACAGGTCAAACAGACTTTCGAGTGAAGCTAATCAATGGGGATAGTTCCTATGGCAGTATTGCCATTTTCTACCAGGGTATTTGGAGGCCAGTGTGTATTCAAAAAAAAAAGTTTGATGGAAGGCAACACAACCATTGTTCAACTAGTGTGCAGGAAAGTTGGTTACACGTAAGAATGGCGTTTTATTTATCAGGATTAATAATGCATAGCAACATTGATTTTTAGTTTATAAATAAAGTGATTACTACAGCTGTGAATATTTATATTTGTTGTGCAAAACAAATCTCAGTTTCTTAAACAGTCTGTTATTCATAAGTGCTAAAGTTAGAGTAATGCCAATGAGTTGATATTTCGAGGTACTAATAACAATCATGATATGATTATTTTTCAGTGGAAGATTCCAAGGTGCATTTGTAAACTCATGGCACCAGCCCGTACAGTATGCCATGACAGTATCTTGCAGTGACAAAGATGTGGACCTTTCCAGTTGTAGGATGACCCTCACCGTGACCAACGAAAGTACCAGATCTTGCTACTATTACCAGGCCGCTTTATGTAGTAATGATGGTAAGAAATACTGATAGATTACAATGAAATGCATTTAATGTTATTATCATGACCTGACGAATATAAACAGGCTTCTAGCAAAATTCTAAGCTTATTTCCATTGTTTACATTTGTAGCAATGATGGCAAGAAACATACACAAGAAGATCACATTCGTTATGAGAAATCGGTGTCCTAGAAATTATTCGTAATTATCACGCTGCTTGATTTGGGAAAGGTGGAGGTTTTTAGTTTAGGTATCAGTTTTCCAGTCCTGACTGATAGATTGCTACAAAACTTAGTAAATGTAACGGTCGTCATCTGAAGTTGTGAACGTCAATTTCTTTTAAGAAGTTACTGACATTATTAACTTGCTGTTGAATGCAACTAGTATCATGTTTAATGGGTTGCCATAAAGCTAAATGCACATAATATCAGTTTTGCATGTACTGCCGCAAAACCATGAATGCAGCAGTAATTGATGGACTGCCAACAATTATGAATGCAACTAATATCAGTTTTTGATGGACTGCCATAAAACTATAAATACAGTACAAAAAAACTATGAATGAAACATGTATCAGTTTCTGTTGGTTTGCAATAAAACTATGAATGCAGCCGGTAATCAGTTTTTGATGGACTGTCATAAAACTATGAATGCAACTAGTATCAATTATTGATGGACTGACATAATATTATGAACGTAACTAGTACCAGTTGTTGATGGACTGCACAAAGCTATGAATGCATCCAGTATCGTTTTCTGATAAACTGCCACAAAACTCTAAATATATCTAATACTAGTTTTGATTGATTGCCATAAAATAATGAGTGCAGCTGGTGTAAAATTTGATGGACTGCCATAAAACTATGAATGCAGCCGGTATCAGTTTTTAATAAACTGTATTGAAACTATGGATGCAACTAATATCTATTTGTGGTGGACTGCCACAAAACTATGAATGCAGCCGGTTTCATTTTTATATGGACTGCCATTAAACTATAAATGTAGCCGGTGCATTTTGTTGATAGACTGCTATACAATTTTGAATACAACTAGTATCAATTCTGATTAATTTCAATAAAACCATGAATTAAACCGGTACCACAACTATTGAAGGACTTCCATAAAACGTGGTGAATGCTTAAATGACTTTATCCGTTAATGATCATATTGACAAATCACTTTGCTCCAGCAATGTTGTTAGATGTATGCCCCTTTGTCCTTTATGGTAAAACGGCTGAATAAATTATGCAACCTTTTTTAATGAATTGTTATCGACTAATGATGTGCACGAGAACAAAATAACTGTTCACCCAGATTGTTTATAAGAGTTACTGCCATTTTGTTTATCACTGATGCCGTATCATCTTTGACAGAACCTTGCAATCTGTGATCATATCTCAATAGATTGACAACAAACATAAGGAAATTATCATCATCTTCAAATAAGCAAATTGGTCCACAAAATGATCCACCTAAAGAGCCACAAAATGACATATTGTTGTTCTCCCTCAATGTTTATAACAGTTACTGGCCCTTTTGACCAGCAGATGAATGCACTATTTAACATAATCTTCAGATAGCAATTCATAAGTCCCATATATCTCAATGAATTGCCCAGAAATTTTGGGAAACGACCATTATCTTTATATCCTGCATTTATTTTAATAAAAATGAGAAATAAAGCATGTCAGATTTTCATCACTTTTTGAGTAGAGAAATGAAATGTAGGGCTCTTAAATCCAAACATAGGAGTAGATGTAGAACAAGTGTTCGTCAGAAAAGGGTTTGGAGAAAGACACTGGTGTTCAGCTATTTTTTTCGGAGCTATTGTGCATGTTCATAAGCTGGATTTGAATGGCAGCAGAATAAATCAGACTTATAAACATAAGAAAACTACTAACTTCACTTTGTGTAAAAAAGAATGAGATGAAAAGGGTCTTTGGTTTTTGTCTTTTTTCACTGCAAACGTTGAATCTCAAACAGATGACATATACGTAATACGTGAAATTCTATGAAAACTGTGGAGAATAATTTAATATGGCTGTAGTGAGTATGATATGCAAATGTTTTGGAGAACAAAGACTATCTTCTAAAAATCTTTATTTAAACTCTCTTCTAAATATTTAAAATATCTTCTAAATGTTCTAAAATGTCCTAAATGAAATAAATCAATATTCTTGATAAAGCAGCAAGTTAAAAATCACCAACATTTACAAATGATGTTAAGCTATAACACTTTGCCTATCCTGATCATGTCTACATTCAGAAACATCTAAGTGGACTCTTTCATCCCAAAAGCAAAATAAATAATATACACAACTATTACCAAAAGCACACTTACTCATTGATTCATCTATTTAAAAATGTTTTATTTAACGAATGCTTGCGTTAACAAGCTGACAAAATTATATGGTACATTTTTACTGCAACAAAAACACAGGGGGCTGGTTATAAGTAACATCTCCCCCCCACAGACCATTTTTCCTCATGCATCCAATGGAAGTATTCGAACATATACTGAAATCTTTGCTGTTTACAGTGTAACAGTGAATCATATCCCATTGATGTCACCTACTGCTGCTTTATTTTCTGTTTGGGGTTTTGTGTCTTTGACCATTATATTGTATTTTTTAATAATCACTGTTTATTTAAAATTAATTAGCGTTCTTTATAAGAAACAGCTACATATTCGTGGACTGATTTTACCTTCCTTTAATATTATTTATATAATGCATTTATTATCACATGACATCGATCTCTAAATATTGCTTTTAAATTAGTAGGAAATTTATTTTCGTGTAATGAATTTTCGCGTAACGAATCACACTCAAGGAACATATTCATAAAATGACGTGTCGTTGTATTCGATTATCTATCACAAGCATTAATTCTTTCGTGAAATCTACCTAAAGTGCTTGTATCACCAAAATAACTGAATCAGAACAATCTTGGTGATATATTTGAAATGCAATCGAATAATGACCAGTGACATAATATCCCTTATATACCAGCTAATGTTGAAGAAAGATGTTGAATAAACATCCAAGAATAATTATACTGTCGAAACAAGCAAATTATATTTGCTACAGAAATTCAATATTAGTTTTCCACAAGTATGGTTGCTCCTAGTTATTTTATCTGTATTCACCTTGGTTTCCATTCTTTAGGTGTTTTAAAACGGATTTTATATGATTTTTTTTAAAAATTCAAAATGAATTTATGCTTCATGGTTGATACGGATGCTGGAGAGTTCACAGAACATATAATTTAGCTACCCTGTGTAGATTTCAGATTAAAACGATTACATTTATTAAATAAGTGTTGAATAAATTAAAATTTTCCTTATTAAATTAGCCTGATTTATTTATTTATTTATTTCCGTTTTAGTTCAGTGACAAAGATGAGGCGTTTTAGTTAGTAACATTTAAACTGAGGGTCTAATGACAGGATTACCGCATTTTGAAACATATATTTTTTATATAGTGTCAGTAAAAACTTTCTAATTACAAGTGTATAGAATGGATGGGGTAGTCCGTTTTGCAATAGATTTTATAGATCAATGTTGAAATTTGTGATGTTGAAAATAACTGCCGTATTTTTGGAATAAGCAGCTGAAAAATGTATATAACTGACCTAGGCCTTTTAACTGTCTTTATTTTTTTTACATCATCAAATCGATACAAAAGACTGCAATTCAAAGAAAATACAAATACCAGGAACGGTTCATAACTATTCTGCCAGAAATATTTAAAAATCAAAACGAAACATACTTGTCCGAGGATATAATAAAGATGATGTTTGCTTTGAAATTCTGAAACATTTAGGAGACAAAATTACAACATATTATTATATCAACATGTTAGTATACGAAGGTGATGAAATAATCAAAGAAATATTCTGACTTCATAGTGCATGTAAACGTGTGATTGGATAAATCGATTGCTAATTCATCGATCTATAATTTTCTTTTCTACCGAAACGGGGGAATGAAAACTATCGGTCATATTTCTGGTATACAAGCGTTTTAGTTTTAGAAATATAACATAGAGATCTACTTACTCTTTGCAAGCTGAGTATATTTTTCTTTATTGTTTTGTTTCAAATTATGTTTCTTCCTTAGATTTTTTAAAAAAATATTCCAATTTGATTCAGCAAGGAAACCGTTTAAAATGGTCAATGTGGCTGCTATCTAGTTCTTTATGATCAGCTTGAATACCCTTCTGAAGTCTTGATTAATGTCATTTCTGTGATTTGGATTGTTAACGTATTTTTAAAAAAATTTCAGTGATTTTGCCACGATGTCTGCAGTTTGGTTGTTTATCACGTCTATCATAACAGCACCATGCCAGTCATGTAGCACCGTGTCTCAGACAGTCACAATATCCTTACACCAGGTCGACCAATATTAACAGTAATTTTGCAATGCTGAGCGCCAAGCAAGGCAGCTTTTAGTCTTTAATAAGACTCGGATGTGTTCCACTCCGCGACCTCCCATATCTGAGTTAGACGCTCTAATGTGTAGGCCACAGGAACGATTAAAATAGAATAGTTGCTTAGAAACCCAGCTGTTTCAAGAGCTTTAAGTTATTGGACAAATGTTTCACTACCCTACCAAATATTTGAAATGTCGTGAACTGGCTAAAATATTCTCGAGAGAACTATTTTAAAGACTCGTGCCATTAAAAAGCTAAGAGACGTTTTCTTTTACATTTTAACTCTGCTAATGCCGAAGAATGCAGTGAACTGTAAGTCTACGAGAGATATAAGCTGATTAATGGAGTCCAAACCCATCTAAATATTTTCGATATAATTTGTAAAACTAGCAATCAATATCCTACCATTATTGCATGAATAAAAAGTGATACGAGAACCCAAAACTAGATAAAACTGTACTAATTCTTCAAGCTATTGTAACATAACACTAACATGATATTTGCAAAAGCATGACGTGAATAACACATGAGAGACTCCTTTGATATATGGAATCCGACAGACTAGTGTCAGATGCTCAGTGTATAAACAGGCACATGATAAGCACATTTGACCGTCAAGTGTCTGACTTAGAGAATTTAATCGAAAACATTACATAAATATTTAATAGCTAGTTTTAATCCATTTAAAAATGAAACAATTTCCCTTCATGTCGTCAAAACACTATCATGAACTATTACTTATCTACTCATGCATATAATGTTGTTTGTAGGCCCACATACCCCATCTTGACATTAGGCTCTAATATCCCACTTTGTCTTTAAGCCTAAATATCCCAACTTGCCTTTAGACACGAATACCCCAACTTGTCGTTAGGCCTAAATACTCCATCTTATCTTTAGGCCTCAACCCGAAATATTTTTTGCAATACAAATTGGTATTCATAAGTAGTCACTTAGTAGGGTAATAAGCTAATAAAAGATGAAATCTCTTATGTTAAAATCTGTTGATAAAGTGCTACTGTATTTAGTCATTGATAAGATCACCCTGTAATGGAAATGTTTTGCAAGTATTTACATAGAATTAGTCTGAATACATATAATTAGTTTATCTAATAATGCTAAATTGACTTGGTTGGGTCTCTGGGGTTGACACGGGAACAATAATGTAGTACGATAACAGGCCTTGTAATGGAATAAATGCTATTATAGCCAATGACCTTTTTATGTTAGAAATAAATTAATAGGTTCCTGGTTTTAACACGAGAGAGACATTGTAATATGTTCATAGTCTTGTCATGTGATATATTCTGTATCTAATGGTGTAATGTCATATATTTGTTTGCAGCAGTTTCCTATCTTTTTACTTCAGACTGTTTCTCAGGTGAAAGGCTATGCCCCCGAGACAAAACCAACACCAACAACCCATCCAGCACAAAGTGTATATCACCCAGGTACTTTTGTGATGGGATCCCTGATTGCCCAGGTGGTACAGATGAATTACACTGTGCTATGTATTTTGCATTCTCTTTTCGGAGTGTGAATTAATTTGTATGGATATTTATTATTGGTGGATGGGTTTGCAAGAAAAAAGTGCATTATGTATGGTTTCCGCACAAAGATCATCATTCTCTGTGTCTGTATACTGGTGGTGTCCATAGATAATTCGATGTTAATTAGACCGGTGCTTATGTGGTTTCTATTTAATTATTATTGGTGATATATGCCAACCCTATGATTAACGTCACCATGAATGATGAGCTTTTCGGACTTAAGCACTTTTCCTTTTAGAGATTCCTGATCTTTTAGTTATCGCTGTGCAAACCCCGAAGGAGTTTAACATCACTCCTTATAT